>CAHIKZ030005475.1:427500-497500 GCA_903632075.3 Acanthosepion pharaonis
GTATGTATAAATCTGTTGTCGTTGACTTACGGCCACGACTGATCCCACCGACGTAAACCGGCCTGTAATTAATTTTGCAATGTTTCTTTAAACATTATTTAAAAAAAAACAAAATCTTTTAGGGTTTCTTTACGTTTGATACCATTTATATGATCTTTCTACACGTAGTTTTGTTTTTTAAGTTTACGTTCGTCAGATTTAAGACAAACACTGCATACGACAGTTCAGCTGGTTTAGTATTTGCTACACAGAAATAAAAAAGTACAGATTAAAAAAACACAACACATTTTGGTTGCAAAGCCTATCAAAATACATACAAACACAAAACATCTTATTAGCCACTAGTGGTTCGTTGGGGGATTAGCGATGTCGTCAACTCTGTGTGTGTGTGTATGAGAGAGAGAGAGAGAGAGAAAGAGAAGGAGATAGTAAAAGAGGGAGATAAATTTAGAGGGAGAGAGAGAGAGGGAAAGTGTAAGTGAGAGAGATAAAGTGAAAGAGAGTCAGAGAGTGAGAGAGTCTCCAAATCAATTTTACTTCCTCGGGAATAAAAATTACTAATTTAATTATTTGGTCCCAGTTGTATCCGGTTTAAGTTTTAAAATAGTTTCACATTACAATTGAGATTTAAAAAAAAAAACTAGATGAAAAGCATCACAGGTTGTATTGTCTGCAACATATATTTCGAAAGACGACGAATAAGCCTATCTCTTTGAACGCGATTCGTTGTGAAAGATGAGAAGATTCATTCTATCGAGGCTTCAGGTTTTTTTTTCTCTCTTATCATTTGCGAACTTTTCTGTTTCATCGAAATCACGATCTTGTGTTGTCTCTCGTTCCAATCTGATGTCTCAGAGAACGTCCTCAATCGATTAAAGAAGCGATTCACTGGTTGTGAGGAAAATATAGTAATGTCAATTCTTTTTCATTTTCCATAATGGATTTTCAACTTGTTGCTGTCTACTTCGATAGAAAATTGTTAGTAGGCGTATTCTTGACTGATATTCTATTTGCGTGATGTCACGAAATCTAACACAAAACAGAAAATGGCGAAGAAGCTTACGATGAAAGATGCACCGATAAGAAATCGGCCTTTCAATGAATGATACATTGAAATCTGTATTCGTTTCATCCGACCATAGGTATATATTATGGCTTGATGAGGATCATAATGATGGAAAGCTAAGAAAGATTTTACAATTAATTAAATTTTCATTGGTATCCATATTGAAATTTTCTTAAATATCGTCGAAAACATCAATATTCCACAGTTAATAATAATGGAAATAGCTATTTGCTGTAATATCGAGCGAAGTGATATAGACAAATCATAGCGCCAAACCTTGTAATATGACCGCGGAAGTTCATGATAAGGGGACGATATGTAACAGGGCATAATGTCTATTAAACGGACTACGAATATCATAAAAACAAAGGAGTTGATATTGGCTGAAATATCGAAGGCAAATAGTATTAATATATGTTTAAGCAAGATAAAAGTTTAGTTACTTAGAATCTAATTTAATCCAGTTAGCTTAACGCAACTTATTCGAAATTCTCCTCTCAGATTAGCCAATATACGAATGTGATATTGAAAACTCTTTTCCATTTATTTGATCATAGTTGTATAACTGCGATTTGCGATTATCTCTTTGCCTTACTGCATATCTTAATGACACGATCAAACGAAGTTTTTTCACATGTGGTATCCGTTTTTGTTATTTAAGATGTTGCCTTTGAATAATTCATTGAAATCTGTAATCGTTTGATCTCATCATAGGTATATATTATGGCTTGTTGCGGATCTTAATGATGTAAGGGTAGGAAGGGTTTTACAATTTATTAAATTTTCACTGGTATCCATATTGAAATTTACTTAAATATTGTCGAAGGCATCAAAATTCCACACGTGATAATAATGAAAATAACACTTTTCTGTAATATCGAGCGAAGTAGTATAGGCACATCATAGAGTCAAACCTTGTAATATGACTGCGGATAAGGGGACAATATGTCAAAAGAACACAATGTCGATCAAACGGACTATGAATGTCATAAAGACAAAGGGATTAATATTGGCTGAAATACCGAAGGCAAATATTATTAATATGTTTAAGCAAGATAGAAGTTCATTGCTTAGAATTTAATTTAATCAAGTTAGCTTAACGCAACTTATTCGAAATTCTCCTCTCAGATCAGCCTTTCTTAGAATGGTACCTTCTTTTAAGTTATTTGATCATGTGAAGGACGGCTCAGGCGAATTTGTGTTTGTTCAACACCGACAGATCCCATCTGTAGTTTGTACTGCAACTATGCCGAGCAGACGTTAGATACATTTCTGGGAAAGAGTGTGTTATCTAGCGTGATCAACAATTTGAACAAAGCCAGCACGCTCAAAACCTCGGCCACGATGACTTGTGACTTCATGCTAGCATAAGGCTCCCAAGGGTTCCGTCTACCCAATTTCACTCACAAGGTTTAGATCAATCCGTGGGATATTTTTTTTTTTGCTCTTTCCAAAGGTGCTGCACGCTGGCATCGACCCCTCCAGTGCGATAGCATCAAGAAGTCTCCTTCCTAACAAATCGACCATGCTGAGATTCGAACCCGGGCCTCATGGTCAGAATGCTATCGTTCTAACCAGCCTCATTGCTTTACTGAATATCTTAATGATACGATCAAACGAAGTTTGATCACGTGTGATATATGTTTCTTTTCTTTCTGACGTTGAAGATTTTTAAATATGTTTCTATAGAATTTATTTCAATTTTAATTGTGTCCCGTTGTTTCAGAAGACAATACTACTTTCGGTTGAAATTTATAATAGAAAATCTTTCTCTTAAAACTGTTTTTCTTTTCTTTTTAGGAAAACTGGTTTCTCAAATCCAATAACTGTTACTGTTCTTTCCAGTATTGATGGAGGTTTCCTTCCTGATCTTTTATTTGTAGTAGTGTGGAAAGTCAACATCTTGATTAAGTCTTTATGTTCTCTTCGAATTACACATGATATCTATTTTAATTGCGGCTGTTATTGGAATTCCTCAACTGATGTGGTTCCTCTTACTTCTCATTCCAGTCCACAAGACCCGAAGAGCAATTATCCCCTAAAGGTTTCATTCTCTCGAGGCCATTTTAAACTACGATTTTAGAAAGCAGTTGTAAACCCAGGGCAGATTAGGTATTTGTGAATCAGTTTGGGGTCATGCATAGCATCCATGTAAATAGATTGGTTTTATATATTAAAATAAACCTACTCCACCTAGACCTCCTCCCCCTTCTTCTTCTTCTTCTTATTATTATTATTATTATTATATTATTATTATTATTATTATTTTCTTATGTTTATTTTTATATTTTTTTTCATATGCTGCGTCTTAAGCTTCTCCTTATGTTTCTTCCATTTATGTTTTTTATGCTTCTTCTTCTCCTCCTGTTTTTTCCTATATGCTTATATTTATACTGCTTTTTATTTCTTACGCTGCTTCTTATGCTTCTTCCATTTATGTTTTATGCTTCTCAGCCTGCTTCTTATGGTAGACATGCATCTTCCGTTTATGTTTCTTATGCTTCTTATCTTCTTCTTCTCTTTCTTCTGCGTTTTCTTCTTATGCTTCTTTTTATACTTCCTTTTTTTCTTACTCTGCTTCGTATGATTCTTCCATTTATGTTTTTATGCTTCTCTTGCTGCTTCTTAAGCTTCTTACTTTTATGCTTCTGATGCTTTTTCTTCTTATGCTTCATCTCACCCTCCTCCTTCTTTTTCTTCTTCTTCTGCTTTTTCTTCACATGCTTTTTTTATATTTCTTCTTTTACTTACGCTGCTTCTTCCGTTTATGCTTCTTCTTCTTCTTCTTCTTCTTCTTCTTCTTCTTCTTCTTGTGTGTCCCCTGAGGACGTGACGATCATGAATATAGCGAAATCAGAAAAATTAAGAAGCTGTTGAAATTTATATGGTACTTAATAAATATTGATCCTTAAATTAGTGAAGTCTGGCCAAAGATCAAATAAAGCAGTTTATATGATCAACATTAATAAAAAAAAACATCATGTGTCTTTTTCCATGCTTATGCGTCTTATGCTTTTTCTTCTGTTTCTTCTTCTTCTTCGTTTTATGCTCCTTGTTTTTCTCATGCTGCTTCTTATGCTTCTTCCATTTGTTTTTTTTTAAACTTATACCAGAAACAGTTTGAAAAATCCTGCGAATTTTAAAATTAAAATTCGTTGGTGAAAATGGTCATTTACTAAATGTATCTTAATTCCAATTGTAAAGAAAATTTGCTCTGTTTATTGCAAATAACCATAGAGCGTTGTTTTGTCAGTCAGTTTTTAACATATTTCAAATTCTATGTCTTGTTAATAGGACTCGCCTGGATTATTATATATGATGAAACATAGTTTTAAGGTATGCTATAATTCAGGTATGCTATATTTCTTGGGTAAAGTGCTCAATATCACTGATAAAACGTTTATCAATCTAAGGTGGATCTACTACATTGAATCAATAGCTACGTCTAACGCAAGGAAAGCTGCTTCTCTGTGTCGCGCCAGAAAGTCTTTATCGCCTGAGTCCATCCTTCAAATCTACAAATCAACAATTCGTCCTTGCATGGAATACTGTTGCCATATATGGTGTAGTGTCCCCGCTGGTCATTTCGAGATCCTCGACAAAATACATGCAATATATGCAATATAATAGGTCCTGATCTGGCACTTCGACTCCAGCAAATTTCTCAGAAACGTGCTGTGGCGTCCCTCTGACTTTTCTATAAATATTTTCATGCCAACTGCTCTGACGAATTACTTTCATTGGTGCCACAACTGCATGAATTTAAGCGTGCTACTAGGTTGGCTTTGCGGTCCCACCGTTTTACTGTCGAAACGATTAAATGTAGCCGTCTATTCTACTCCAAACAGCTTAATCTCGCACCTCCCGACAGTGGAAATCCCTTCCTCTAATTTGCTTCCCTGATAGCTATAATCTAATAATGTAATGTCAATCGACATCTTCTGATGCCTTGATCCTGATACACTTCCTCCTCTGTATCCTTTCTTCAAACACCCCTCTTTACTTATACCTCATTCTCTGTAACCTCTTGCGTGCTAATGACCTCCCTGCCTTGCTTGGGGATGCTTATATATATATATATATATATATATATATATATATATATATATATATATATATATCACACCCCTGCTTCCAGATTTATATCTTTACTTCTCTTTTTTTCTCTTTGTCTCGTTTCCTGTCACATGACTTATTAAATAGACCAATGTTTGGTCTTTACGCCTCCCCCTTACTCAAGTGTCTCAATAAAATAGATTTAAGTTTATTCCTATCTCTCCCTTCTCTCTCTAATTTCGACAATATCTTTCATACTTCTCCCTCCCTTCTCTGCATCACCTTAGATCAACTTAAAACTACCCCCAAAAGTGTATAAAAATAATTCGTAAATTAAAAACCATTTTTTTACCCTTGGGAATGTGACTTGATGAACCAGGAAAAAAAAAAAAAACACCTACCTGGGGAAAATAAAATCTAATCATTGGACACTTAAGGTTGTTTTCTTTTTCTAATTAAATTAAGTTTATATATATATATATATATATATATAAATATATATATATATATATATATTAAGAAATGGACAAAGTCAGACAATTTATTTATTAAAAGACATTTTTATGTTTAACGTTCTTTTTTATAGATACAAGTATTTAAGTAAATGCTCTGTTTATAATAAACAGTATTAAATAACATTTACCGGCCTGAATGTGCGAGAAATTTTCATAGAAAATATTCGTCCTTTGACAGGATTCGAAGCTGCATCCTATACGGAACCGTTATATACGCTGACGTGCATTAACCGTCTCGGCCACAAAGGAGCGTTCGGCAGGCAAGGTCGAATTTACTGCTTATAAACTTCAATATTCCATGAATCTCGATGATTCATAACAGCTCTGGCGTATCAAATGTAAACAAATGACGTCATATATTAAGAAATGGACAAAGTCCGACAATTTATTTATTAAAGACATGTTTATGTTTAACGTTCTTTTTTATAGATACAAGTATTTAAGTAAATGCTCTGTTTATAATAAACAGTATTAAATAACATTTACCGGCCTGAATGTGCGAGAAATTTTCATAGAAAATATTCGTCCTTTGACAGGATATATATATATATATATATATATATATATATATATATATATATATATATAGTCCATTATGTTATTATGGGTAAAAGTCCCATAACAATATATATATATATATATATATATATATATATATATATATATATATATATATATGGGACTTTACCTATAATAATATAATGGACTATTCCATACGTAATAAATACAGCGCCTTAAAAGGAAGCATATATATATATATATATATATATATATATATATAGATAGATAGATAGATAG
This sequence comes from Acanthosepion pharaonis, assembly GCA_903632075.3. Classification (NCBI taxonomy): domain Eukaryota; kingdom Metazoa; phylum Mollusca; class Cephalopoda; order Sepiida; family Sepiidae; genus Acanthosepion; species Acanthosepion pharaonis. Next base: position 433,936 of record CAHIKZ030005475.1, read on the forward strand.
ATAGAATAGAAAGAGAGGAGATAAATCAAAATATAGTTTTAAGGTATGCTGTATTTAGGAATAAACGTATTGAATGTCAATGATCATGCGTGTGTAAATATAAAAAGAAATCTCAGGTCAAGTATGAGTGACAATATATATATATATATATATATATATATATATATATATATATATATATATCCAGCCGTGGATGACGATATTAGCTCCTGAAAATAAATTAATTCGAAGTGCATTGCTTGGAGAAAACGCGTATTTGTAAATAGTGACTATTACAGCTAATAATACAAGACTCTCCCAACGGATTGAGTTCTCTAATTTTTTCCTGTGTTTATGAAAAAATAAATACGCAAATATTCGCTTTTCTCTCTGCCGGGCGTCGATAGGCTTGGTGTTAGATTCGGTCTCGGCTTGATGCAATTTATCCTCAATGGGAAGCTGCGAAACAGTCTGTCTGTGGATGACTATGTATGTATATATATATATGCGACGGGGCGTGCATTATATATGTATATATTACATCTTTTGCACAGTCTGGAATAATATATTTATTCAGTCTCGATTATATTTAAGGCAAATAGTGTCTTGTGTATCATAATATAATGAACTTAATTTTTTTCTTAAATGTTATCCAAAATTTAATTAGAAATTTTATTAGAAATAAATGACAAATCGATAAAATTTTAATCTGAATCTTTTCTCTCTCTCTCTGTCTCTCTCTAATATATATATATATATATATATATATATATATATATATATATATATATATATATATATATATATATAGTTGTAAGGATATAACTTAGTTTAATGAGAATTTGTAATAATTGAGCATCCTTTGCAAATAAATAATATTGACATTTTATTCAATTTCAATATTATATTGCTAAATAGTTTTTGCGCATACTGAAACATCGGCAGAAATATTTAGCGCTTTTTGAGTAAGCTAAATCTCAAATGGAAATTACTGCATCCTATGAATTTCTCGCTGCAACAAATTTATAATTGGTATTCTAAATGGAGATTTCTTTCAGATAATCTGAGATCTGGTTGTAAATGCCAATTACCTTTACGAAATATCGTCATTGAATCGAAAAACATTCGGGCCAAAGGCCAATAACATTCGAAATGACTTATAGTTAATGAATATCGTGGATGTAAAGACTCCGAAACGCTGCCGATGGCACAAGAATTGAATTGTTCGAATTTAAGTTGGAATTACGAGGTTGACAGCAAAACTAAAGGAATGAAAATAAATAAATAAATAAATAAATAAAATGAGGAGGACAATATGTTAGATCACTTGACTAACGATCGAGGGAAAGAATATGCACTGAAACTATTCAATGGCCAAAAAATAAGTGTTGGTAGTAAGTGGGTGAAGGAAAGAAAAATGGTAATCATTTGATAAAAAAAAGAAAAATATGGCCGGATGCATCTTTATGGATTGCTGTTCAATCAAGAAGGCTGGTTGTCTTGAACATTTACTGGGATCTAACCTCACGGCTGGTTGTCTTGAACGTCTACTGGGACCTAACTCCACACCAACCCTCAGATAAAACTCATATATACACCCTTATGCATATAAATTGAAACACCACCTTTACTTTCTTTCATCCTACGCTCATTTTTAAACCCACTAGCGTGACAGGGTGTACATATTTCTATTTCTTTTCTTAGTTTTGTTCATTTGCAGTGTTGTGGATTAATGTAAATCTATTTTCGGTGTCTATGATGAAATTTGTTTGGCCTTGAAAAATATTGCGTCATCCGTGATCTTGATATCTTGCTCAGACACTATTGTCTCGACTGTCGTTTAGTTGTCCTACGACCATTGTCTGCGATTGACGTTACTCCAAGGAAGCATACGAAAATTATAACGCTGCACGAACACACTGGCAAGCCATACCAGTGAGCAAATCAAAGTACTATAGACTGGCCTGAAAACTCAACTGATATAAATTCAATCGAGAATCTTTGGTCAATCTGAAAAGGAACGACTTCGTGGAATGGAAGTACTAACATGTGCAGTGTGTCATGTTTCATTGGAAAATATTAAAATATATTTTTAAAAAAGTAACTAATAAACGAATTATTCGTTTTGTTTCAATAAATTTACACACGGGTGTAAATACGCGTTCCTCAGGGATCTATCGTTGGTCCTTAGTTTGTTTTTAATTTTCATTAACAAATTTTCCTATGGCATCAGGTTTCAACTTGATATTTACGCTGATGAAAAATCAATTTACTCTTGTCTCGATAGTAAGTCTGACCAGTTCGGTAAGGTCAAATTGGCAGCTGATGTCGTAAGCGACCTTCGGTTGTTAAATCCGGTAATCAAGGACTTGTTAATTTTAAAGCCTCAAAACAAAAACTGATCTTTATTAATGATCTGAGAGATCCCTTTCTGATTTTCCATCCCTTGTTAAAACACCTTTGTATAACCTCAAGGAGATTGATTCATTTCACCTTCTCAAGTTAACATTCTCGTCTGACATGAAGTGGAAAGACTACATTGAATCAATTGCTAGGTCAGCTGTTAAGAAAGTTGGTTCACTGTGTCATTCTAGACAATTTTTCTCACCAGCATCTATCATACATATCTATATATATCATTTACCCAATTTTTCTTCATCCCAATGTGCGTTCGGATCTCACTGTCTCATTTTCCATCCATTGTTAAAACACCTTTGCATAACCTCAAGGAGACTGACTCATTTCACCTTCTCAAGCTAACATTCTCGGCTGACATGAAGTGAAAAGACTACATTGAATCCATTGCTAAATCAGTTGCTAAGAAAGTTAGTTCACTGTGTCGTTCATGATTTTAATATTGCTGTCATATATGGCCCGGTGCCCCTGCTGTATATTAAGAGATCCTTGTTAAAATCCAAACAAGAATCAGCGATATTATTCGTCCTGAACTGCGTCTCGGCTTCAGTCACTTTCCCATTGCCTTAAGGTTACCCTCCTGGTTCATTTTTATAAATACTTTCATGGTAATTATAATGATGAGCTCTTCGCAATGGTATGTAGATTTTATGAATTTAGGTACAGTACGAGACTGGTAACGATATCTCATCACTTTACAGTTGAGCTGGATAGATGTAACCGTAAGTTCTATGCTGACAGTTTCTTCTCTTGCACTTCTCGCTGGTGAAACTCCCTTCCGGTTCCACGCTTTCCAGTTAACTTTGATCTTCTCAAATTTAAATGCAGTATCAATCGCTAAATACTGTCTTCTTCCTGATTACACGTCATTTGTTCCCCCCTCCTTATTAATGTTTCCGTTTTCTAATTTTTCCTTTTATTTCTATTTTGAACATCGTTGGTCATTTTCAAGAAAAAATGAAATAAAATAAATAAAAACAAACGGTTATTACAAATATTGGCTTAAATCTTTTAGTTTTAGTGTTTTTCTTCTGTAAGTTCTTTAAATGATAATGGTGTGCAGGTGGTGTAAACGCTAGCGACTGGGAATAATAAATGAGCAAGCTGAGTTCGAATTCTAGACTAGTCACTTTCGAACATATAACTTGGAAAAGGCAGGATTCCAGTTATTATTCCTCCAGCTATGGGTTAAATAAAAACGCCGTCTTTATGGTTTACAGAACTCTTGATGTAGCAATTATGAAAAAAAACTTGTAAAGCCAGAAATGATTTCAAAAATTCCCTTTGAACCATGGCATCATTTAATAAGTTCGTTCAGCGTTAGGTTCCGTCACGCCTCCCCGTTTCTTATCTTGCCTTTGAATGTTAAATTGCTTAGCCCCCTTTTCTCGTTATGGTAAAAGAACATAGATCAAACGTAAAAGAAAATTAGAAAAATAGCAGGAACTTGAATTAAAGAAATGGATATGATCAGAACGGCTGTTTCATAATTATTGGAGCAGCGAGAACCGACCTACAGATTCAAGCATCCTGAATAAAAATACAAAAAAAAAAAAGCAAAAAAGAAACATTAAAAAATAAGAATTAGAAAGTCCATCGATGGCGCCAGCAAGAATTCTTTGATAAATACTCGAGGTATCTAGAGATAGTCTATCTCTTGATCCCGAGAGATGGCCATCAAATAATTGTGGTCGGAAAAGGTTGTCGTGCTTAATGAAATTCATCACGACAATGCCATTTCCACGTGTCAAATTCCACCTATAAATATTCACAACCGGAAGTTATAGACAGCAACCGGAAACGGTATTCTTCCAGATGCGCATTTGCCGCGAAGACGAATGAAATATTGTAATTTAAGAACAAAATAATGAAAAAAAAATGAACAAAAGTTAAGAAGCCATCTTGTACGAAGAATGAGTCAACTTCACTGGCATATATGAGAAACCTAATGACAAACACATAGAAAATTAGGAATGTGTGTAATGGTTAGCTCGCTTGTCGGCTTGAATATTACTGTAGCCAGGTGATGCCCCAGCTGATGCATGAAAAGATCCTTTCAGTGGCATATAGTATAAATGCGAATTAAAGAAATAAATGATAAAAATAAAGCTTACATGGAACAGAGTTCGATGGGAGTAGGAAGCAATTGAAAATATTAGTTAAATCCTGTAAGAAAACAAATAAAACAAATCCAGTAAGAATTGTCTTCTGATTTAACTTGGAAAAAATAAAGTATGACTAAAATTGGCCCAGTCCTCGTCAATACTGACTATATACTTGGGTTGACGCGATTAATTGTTTTGTAGATAAATTATAAGTCGTTCTAAATGAATGTCTACTTTTTATACTATTCAGCCAATTCTACGTTTAATTATACAAAATATAAAATTATGGGTTTCCGGCAACTTATCAGCAGGTTTTCAAACAATGAACGCATCTTGGGAACTTGAGATTAATTGCAAGAAATTAGTTGTATGTTAATACCTGGGAAATTATAAATTGTGTATCTAAAGAACACATGGGGCTCTAAGAGATGTTATTATCAAAATCTGTGAAGATCAATATCTATATTAGAGAATGGATGAACACAGAGACAATAATGAAACTGTTGTAAGGTATTTCAATAACAATTATGCTATAAGATTCAGTATTCTTCCTTGCTGCCTATATACTTACGATAGACAAAATATTGTACGTAAAATAGGCATGGTGTCATGACTAATTGTACGCAGAAATTAGAGATATTCCATTTCACTCAAAGAAACATGGAATTCAAATACCTTTTCCTTACCGAGACAATTGTACTGTTGATGAAGCTGACTTGGAGTAAGAATGATCTTTAAAAAAAAAATCAACATTCCCTACCAATTCTTCTAAGAGGAAGAATAAAATAAACGTTTCCAAAACAGAAACAATGATCTGGAATTTGAATGAAAGTAATGATAGCATATACCATGAATCCATCATAAAAATGAAAGCGTGCTCTTTCAAGTGTTCTAAGAAATAGGACTTAAGATAAACCTTTCCAAAATAGAAACTATGATCTGGAATTGGAATAAAATTTATGAAGTCACATACGATGAATCTCAGATATTCAGGATGTGGCATTAGGAAATACCAAAGGCTTGAAGCATCTTAGTGTATCAGCCATTTATAACACATGTAGCTTCCTGTTTAAGAGGATAAACTACATCCGCCTCTTAGTAAGACAATAAACTACGTCCGTCAGCAAGGCCTCTGATCAGAACTTGTGAGGAACGTTGAACCACCACTTAATTGCCGGTCTTCCCATGTAGCAACTGTTAAGGTCCCAACTACGGCCAAATAGCAAACCCGCAAACTGAGGTCAAACAACCATGAAAGTGTAAAAATTGGTTTTATTACCAGCAATACACTTCTGAAAAAAGATATTATCAGCAATATATTGTGGAAGAAATAATATTAATAAAAAATTTGTCGGAATTAAATAACCAAATTAGGCTGATGTGCCGTAAAACAAACCAAACTAAACCAAACCAAACCAAAACAAATGAAACGAAAATACATCGGTGTAAAATTCCGATATTTAAAGAAAAATAATGTATAAACATAAATAATAATAGGGAGATTAAATGTTTCCATAAAGGAAAGAAATCTTCATCATCGAAATAATCTTCATCACAATCCTCAACATCAACAACATCATCATCAAAATACCCATCATCACAATTCACATCGTGACAGTATTCATCATCACTATCCTCACCATCACAAGCATCATCACAATCCTCATCATCACAGTCCTCAGCATCACCGTCATCATCATCACAATACCCATCATCACAATCCTCATCGTGACAATGTTCATCATCACTATCCTCACCATCACAAGCATCATCAAAATCATCGCAGTCATCATCACAGTCCTCATGCATCCTCATCATCATCATCATCACAATACCCATCATCACAATACTCATCGTGACAATGTTCATCATCACTATCCTCACCATCACAAGCATCATCACAATCCTCATCATCGCAATCATCTTCATCACAGTCCTCAACATCACAGTCATCAACATCACCATCATCATCATCACAATACCTATCATCACAATCAGCATCGTTACAATGTTCATCATCACTATCCTCACCATCACAAGCATCATCACAATCCCCATCATCGCAATACTTTTCCTCACAGTGCTCAGCATCACCATCATCATCAGCATCATCATCACAATACTCATCGTGACAATTTTCATCATCACTATCCGCACAACCACAAGCATCATCACAATCATCTTCCTTACAGTCCTAAACATCACAGTCCTCAACATCACAGTCCTCAACATTACGGTCATCATCATCACAATACCCATCATCACAATCCGCATCGTCACAATATTCATCATCACTATCCTCACCATCACAAACATCATCACAATACCCATCATCGCAATCATCTTCATTACAGTCCTAAACATCACAGTCCTCAACATTACAGCCTCATCATCACAATACCCATCATCACAATCCGCATCGTCACAATGTTCATCATGACTATCCTCACCATCACAAGCATCATCACAATCCCCATCATCGCAATTATTTTCATCACAGTCCTCATCATCACCGTCATCATCCTCACAATACTTATCATCACAATCCTCATCGTGACAATGTTCATCATCACTATCCTCACCATCACAAGCATCATCACAATCCCCATCATCGCAATTATCTTCATCACAGACCCATCATCATCACCATCATCATCCTGACAATGTTCATCATCACTATCCTCACCATCATAATCATCACAATCATCATCACCGTCATCATAATTCAATACCCATCATCAATCCTCATCGTGACAATGTTCATCATCACTATCCTCACCATCACAATCCCCATCATCGCAAACAATCACAGCCCTCATCATCAAGAGTCAATACCCAATTATCTTCATCACCAGACCATCATCATCACCCCATCATCATTATCTTCAATCCTCCATCACCATCATCATCCTCACAATCCACAATCCTCATCGTGACAATGTTCATCATCACTATCCTCACCATCACAAGCATCATCACAATCCCCATCATCGCAATTATCTTCATCACAGACCTCATCATCACCGTCATCATCCTCACAATACCCATCATCACAATCCTCATCGTGACAATGTTCATCATCACTATCCTCACCATCACAAGCATCATCACAATCCCCATCATCGCAATTATCTTCATCACAGTCCTCATCATCACCATCATCATCATCATCATCACAATACCCATCATCACAATCCTCATCGTGACAATGTTCATCATCACTATCCTCACCATCACAAGCATTATCATAATCCCCATCATCGCAATTATCTTCATCACAATCCTCATCATCACCGTCATCATAATCACAATACCCATCATCACAATCCTCATCGTGACAATGTTCATCATCACTATCCTCACCATCACAAGCATTATCACAATCCCCATCATCGCAATTATCTTCATCACAGCCCTCATCATCACCGTCATCATCATCACAATACCCATCATCACAATCCTCATCGTGACAATGTTCATTATCACTATCCTCACCATCACAAGCATCATCACAATCCCCATCATCGCAATTATCTTCATCACAGTCCTCATCATCACCGTCATCATCCCCACAATACCCATCATCATAATCCTCATCGTGACAATGTTCATCATCACTATCCTCACAAGCATCACACATCCATCATCGCAATTATTATCACACAATCCCCATCATCACAATTATCTTCATCGACAATCCATCCTCACCATCATCACCGTCCCCATCATCATCATCAGTCCTCAATCACCGTACCCATCATACCCATCATCGCAATCCTCATCGTGACAATATTCATCATCACTATCCTCACCATCACAAGCATTATCACAATCCCCATCATCGCAATTATCTTCATCACAGTCCTCATCATCACCGTCATCATCCTCACAATACCCATCATCACAATCCTCATCGTGACAATGTTCATCATCACTATCCTCACCATCACAAGCATTATCACAATCCCCATCATCGCAATTATCTTCATCACAGTCCTCATCATCACCGTCATCATCATCACAATACCCATCATCACAATCCTCATCGTGACAATGTTCATCATCATTATCCTCACCATCACAAGCATCATCACAATCCCCATCATCGCAATCATCTTCATCACAGTGCTCAACATCACCATCATCATCATCATCACAATCCTTATCATCGCAATCATTTTCATCACAGTGCTCAACATCACCATCATCATCATCACAATATCCATCATCTTAATACTCAACGTCACAATGTTCCCTATCACTATCCTCAGCATCACAATCATCATCACAATCCTACTCATCACAAAACTACTCATCGCAATCATCATCATCATCATCATCACAATCATCATCGCAATTCTGATCATCATCATCTTCATCACTATCATCATCATCGCAATCCTCACCATCACAATAACCTTAATCAAAATTCTCAGCATTACAATCCTCATCATCACAATCATCATCATCCCAATCCACATCAACTCAATGTTCATCAACACAATCCTCATCATCACAATCCTCATCATTGCAATCCCCATCATCACAATCATCATCACAATCCTCATCATCACAATCATCATCACAATCCTCATCATTGCAGTCTCCATCATCACAATCATCATCACAATCCTCATCATCACAATTCTCATCATTACAATATCAATCATCATAATACCCATCATCACAGTCATCATTACAATCCTCATCATTACAATCTCCATCATCACAATCATCTTCACAATATTCATCATCACAATCATTATCATCACAATCACCATCAATACAGTTTTGATATAAAATATTACCAGAAATAAAAATCTTGTCGGCATTAAATAACCTATTGCTGTTGATATGCCGACAAGCAAAGCAAAGCAAACCAAACATAGGAAGCAAGGAATCTAAGCCTAGAATATGGCTATTTTTGCCCAACATCTCATGTTGCTACAAAACCAGAATATTAACTATAAATCTCTAATAATGCTCTTTAATAATCTCTACTTTCAAAATGATGTCATGCATGACACCAAAACTCGTTCTGAAAATTATAAAGTGTCAGCGGTTTTCTCAGATCAATTGTTTAAAATGCCTTTCAGCATATTAATGCTGTAGGTTTTGGCGAGGACCATCTTTCTTTGAGCCACGTTGACTGGATTTACAAAATCACATTTCAGCAGCATGAGCAGTTAGATCGCACATGTAACTCGAAAAGTAAATAATGTCATAATCTAGATGATGAGAGTGCATACAACTTCAAACAAAATACTAGAAATGAAGAATATCATTGGAAGTTAATGCAGCGGCGAAAAATATTTTCCATTTTATAAATTTTTATCAACAGTAGCATTAGCTGCTCTCTCAAATAACAGCAGATATTTCCCTATATATAATGAAACCGTTATTATTGTTATCGTGCCACGCCACAAATCCACAAATGCACAGCGAAATAGACGATCTGATAATTTGTCAGCTGTCAAAACTGGATAAACCCCAATACAACAGATATGAGGACCGGGAGCCGCATTTCCTAAGAAAGAAATAAGGACGGCGGAGGATTGAGCTCTGTCCTCACTGCATTTTTATTCTTGTGGCCTTGTGCCAAACTAAGTTCATCTTAGAGTCTGTCTATATTTCTGAGATGAGGTATTATGTACAGTATTTACATTAGTCGGACTATTGTCCTCATCTTTGTCGCCATATTCGTCACAACGTTTCGGCCGTTGTACGCTCCGGCCTTCTTCAGGTGGTTGGAATTTCACCAGCAATGGCGAATATATACATGGAATACTTTGAAGAAATGGCATTAGAGTCTATATCGCTAAAGCCAACTATATGGTTACGGTACGTAGATGACACCTTCATACTCTGGCCACATTAGGAAGATGTCCAGGTTCTACTGGACCATGTGAACTCAATAAGACCTTCGATACAGTTCACAATGGAGAAAGAGAGTAACAACTCACTCCCATTCCTGGATGTACTAATATCTCGAACATCCGTATACCGTAAACCAACATTCACCGGACAGTACCTCAATTTCGACTCCCACCATCCATACAGCGTAAAGAAAGGGATCGTCCGATGCTTACAACACCGAGCAAAAGTCATAAGTGGCGATGCAGAGACGTTAGATAAGGAATTGGTCAGTATAAGTAGTACCCTACAACGTAACAACTACCCTGGGCACATGGCAGCAGCCCCCAAAACTGGGATAGGCGGGTACAAAGAAGGAAGAGGAGGAGGACAACAACAAACCAGAAAACAGTCCGCCTGCCTTATGTGAAGGGGTTATCAGAGAAAATACAAAGGATCTGCGGTCCATATAACATCAAGACAACCTTCAAAAGCTTGACGACACTTCGCAGATATCTCTCACGAGTGAGACCCCCCATAGAGGAGAACATGACTAAAGACAGTGTGTACTCTATCCCGTGCAGCTGCGGAAAGGAATACAAAGGAGAGACAGGCCGTCCCCTTAAGGTAAGGCTTCAAGAACACCAGAAAGCTGTAACGCGAGGGGAAGTAGAAAAATCAGGCGTGGCTGACCACATATGAGAGAGAAGGCAGATCACCGCCCCTGTGGGATCATGTTGAGATCATTTTTTAGGAACACCATTGGAAAATTCGTAAACTTAGGAATCAGCACATATGCTGAAAGGCCACAAAAATCTCCCGAGCCGACCAAGCATAGAAATAAATACAATATGGGAACCAGTAATAAGAAGTGCCAGAGAAAAGCAATGATAACAAAGTTGCAATATGAACTCTGGTAAAGACATGCCATGATAACAGCAAAAAATTGCAATATGAGCACTGGTAAAAATGATGCTGAAAACATTAGGTTTATAAAACTCAGAAGTTCATACCCAGATGTCCTCAAGGACACATGGCACCGTGGATGAAGGCGTTGGTTAGATCCAGTGACAGACCCAAAGAAGGTGAGTTCAATTCCTGGTTAAGGCAGTGGAGAACTTTCAGAGGGAAAATTAACAGGAGATAACTGATAACTGACATCCATCAAACATGGCACGTGGAACTAGAACAGTCTACCCCAGTGATTGAAATAAAGGGTTCAGTTCGAAATTCCAACCACCTGATGAAGGCCGGAGCGTACAACGGCCGAAACGTTGTGACAAATATGGCGACAAAGATGAGGACAATAGTCCGACTAATGTAAATGCTGTAAGTTCATCTTAGTAAATAAGAACACGTGTAAAAGTTGCAAAAATTCAATGTATAGATTATGAATCTATTAATGAAATAAAAGAACACATTTTTTTAAAAAAATCATATTTTTAAAATTTACCGTTAGGTAAAAATTTACACAACGTGTGCCAACGGATTATATATGCAAATTATACAACCATCTTTGCAAAATATCATTTTCTGTGAAATGCCTTTACGAAGAGGATATGTTGAAGGAGATGTCAGAAAAGAGAGGTGATTAAAGAAATCTATTCAATAACGAATTCTCTCGGGTAAATTTTATTAAAAAGATGGCTATTTTCAATGTATAGCTACCATTTGTATAGACTTTCAATCAATAAAAAAGCTATCTCCATGTTCTTCAGAAGTTTAGCAAATATGGGACTTTGAATTGATTTGGATTTTTTCTGTAGAAATAAACATTCGGGGCAGCCCCAAAAATGTCCAATATATAAAAGGTGGGAACTCTTAGTGAAAAAAGCATATTGTAGTAAAATCGGATAAAATTTTATATAGAAGAATTTTACAGTATATTACAATATATAAGAAAAAAAACAGATGGAGTTAGAATCCACAGTTCTTAGAATTTACATTATTTATATTATTCGGACTTTGTCGCCATATTTATTACAACGCTTGGGCTTTTCACTATCTATCTATATTTCTGAGATGAGATATTATGTACACTATTAACATTATTCGGACAATTATCCTCATCTTTGTCGCCATATTTATTACAACGTTTCGGCCTTTCAGTATCTGTCTATATTTCTGCGATGAGGTATTATGTACACTATTTACATTATTCGGACTATTCTCCTCATTTTTGTCGCCATATTTATTAGAAGGTTTCGGCCTTTCAGTATCTGTCTATATTTCTGAGATGAGGTATTATGTACACTATTTACATTATTCGGACTATTGTCCTCATTTTTGTCGCCATATTTATTACAACGTTTCGGCCGTTGTACGCTCCGGCCTTCTTCAGGTGGTTGTGATTTCGAACTGAACCCTTTATTTCGCTCACTGAGGTAGACTGTTCTAGTTCCACGTGCCATGTTTAATGGATGTCAGTTATCAGTTACCTCCTGTTAATTTCCCTCTGAAAATTCTCCACTGCTTTAACCGGGTATTTTGGTCCTGTCACTGTATCTAACGCCTTTATCCACTGTGCTATATGTCCTTAAGGACACATGGCACAGTGGATTCCAACCACCTGAAGAAGGCCGGAGCGTACAACAGCCAAAACGTTGTGATAAATATGGCGACAAAGATGAGGACAATAGTCTGAATAATGTAAATAATGTACATAGTACCTCATCTCAGAAATATAGACAGATTCTTAGCATTTACTTTTTAAAAAATTGCTCAATACAATTTAGAGCAAAATATTATTAAAATATTTTCATTACATGATAAATATTGTTGTGTTCATTTCTGTGAAAGACAAAAGTTGTTGTGATCATCTGAAACTTGGTGTTTCTTATATGTAGAGCGAGGAGTGTTGAGACAAAGCGTGACCACTGACACCATTTGATGGGAGGTAACTAAGTATATTGTGGAGAGTTTTGACAAAGTGAGTGGTAATTTTCAGATGATCCCACCATTTCTTGTCTTACAGCAAACACATCTCGATGTGACCACAAATTTACAACCGTATAAAAAATATTATATTTAGAAGAATTGATAGGAATAAATGCAAATATATTGATTTTGCCAATGAATAAGTTTTCTTTCTACTGTTAGAATGTAGTAGAAGCAAGTTTACCAGCATTTCTCTCAACTTATTTCTATTATATAACGAGTAGTAAAGTCTTAACTTGTCTGGATTTCATAGATGAAGCATTGCCTATTATTATAAATATTTGTCTAGTATTTGTTTCATCTAATTTCTTTTACACCAAGTAGTATTGTCAAGTTGTTTGAATTTCTTAGATGAAACAGTGTCATACTATACATGTAGTACTGTGATTTCCTTTATTCCGTCCATCCTCCTGTCACACCCTTTAAAAAGCCATACATTGACTGATTGAAACCAAAATACTTCCACTATTTAAAAAGCATTTCAGTGATTAAAATAAAAAAAAATATCTACTTAAACATGCAATATTTTTTTTGCATATCTTTTCTTTACTTTTTATACATACAAAAATCCATTTTCAAGTTCACTCGGAGTTTTCGAGAACTGTAAACATATCACAAGGCTAAAGGCTTCAAAAAGTTAGAATGTGGCAACAGAAAGAAAAAAAAAATTACTCATAGCCAGTCGTATGTTGCATGCTCAAGAGTAAGAAATACTAAGAATTTATTCTTCGCATTTAAAAAGTAAAAAAATATTTTTTTTTAATAAGTGTTGTTTACTATGAAATCTTATAAAAAGTAAATTAGAGAAATTATTAAACCACGAAGTAAAGTTTTTGACAAAGTATTTTCCCAACCAAATCGGCTTATTCAAATTTCGTTAACTGGTTTGCGAAATTGAACGAAACAATGTTTGTAACAATATTAAATACTGTGATAATTTCAACACGTGTCAACGTGTTCCAAAAAATTCTAGTTATTATTAATTTTTGAGTAGTATTTGTTCCATTTTATTTTTCTTGCTTTTGCACCAAGAAGTAATCGTTATGATTTGTTTGAATTTCTTGGATGAAGCATTTTCAATTTTTATTAAATTTATAATAGTGTTTATTCCATCTTATTTCCCTTTTTTTGATACCAAGTAGTAATAGTCTTAAATTGTTTGAATTTCTTCCATGAAATATTCTCAAGTTTTTATCAATTTTTTAGTAGTATTTCTTTCCTCTTATTTGTCTGAATTTCTTAGATCAAGCCTTGTCAATTATTATTAATTTTTGACTAGTATTTCTTTCATCTTATTTCTCTTGCTTTTTTACCAAGTAGTAATAAGTTGTTCGCATTTCTTAGATTACGCATTCTCAATTATTTTTGACTAGCATTTCTCTCATCTTATTTCTCTTGCTTCTAAGCCACGTAGCCATAGTCTGTATTATTCTGAAGTTCACACATAACGCCTTACATCCATTTTTGACTATTACTGCACTGGAACAAAAGAGCTTAGTTTTTTTTTTTTTTTTTAAATATCTGAGGTTTGTATACTTGTCTGAAATTTATGAGGCGATAGACATATTCTGAAAGATGACACTGCAAGACTCTTTAATCCTGTGTGGATTCTGAATTCTAAATGTTTTTTTTTTTTTTTTTGTGGAATCATTGAAAATGTAAAAAAAAAAAATGAGACTGTATGTATGTGATGAGATTATAAGAGATTCTTCCAAAAAATCAGGCCGGTTGAATTTCGTTAAATAATGCTGACAGAATTGGATAAATTCAAAGCAGAATTAATCAAAACGGCGTCTGTAATTGGTCAATATTAACAGTCATATGTTTTCTCAATTTCTTACATGAATCATTGTCAGTCATTAGTAATATTTGAGTAGTATTTCTTTCTACTTAGTTCCCTTTTAGTAATATTCTTAAATTTTCTTATTTATTTCCATGCATTATAATCAATTACCATTAGTTTTTGACTCTCATTTAGTCGGTTCGAATTTTCATCGCTTAGAAATAGTCGGTTTGAATTTTCACCGTGTAAAAATAGTCGGTTTGAACTTTCATCGTTTAGAAATAGTCGGGTCCGAATTTTCATCGCTTAGAAATAGTCGGTTCGAATTTTCATCGCTTAGAAATAGTCGGTTCGAATTTTCACCGTGTAAAAATAGTCGGTTCGAACTTTTATCGTTTAGAAATAGTCGGGTTCGAATTTTCATCGCTTAGAAATAGTCGGTTCGAATTTTCACCGTGTAAAATTAGTCGGTTCGAACTTTCATCATTTAGAAATAGTCGGGTTCGAATTTTCATCGCTTAGAAATAGTCGGTTCGAATTTTCATCGCTTAGAAATAGTCGGTTCGAATTTTCACCGTGTAAAAATAGTCGGTTCGAACTTTCATCGTTTAGAAATAGTCGGGTTCGAATTTTCATCGTTTAGAAATAGCCGGTTCGAATTTTCACCGTGTAAAATTAGTCGGTTCGAACTTTCATCGTTTAGAAATAGTCGGGTTCGAATTTTCATCGCTTAGAAATAGTTGGTTCGAATTTTCATCGCTTAGAAATAGTCGGTTCGAATTTTCACCGTGTAAAAATAGTCGGTTCGAACATTCATCGCTTAGAAATAGTCGGTTCGAATTTTCATCGCTTAGAAATAGTCGGTTCGAATTTTCATCGCTTAGAAATAGTCGGTTCGAATTTTCACCGTGTAAAAATAGTCGGTTCGAACTTTCATCGTTTAGAAATAGTCGGGTTCGAATTTTCATCGCTTAGAAATAGTTGGTTCGAATTTTCATCGCTTAGAAATAGTCGGTTCGAATTTTCACCGTGTAAAAATAGTCGGTTCGAACATTCATCGTTTAGAAATAGTCGGGTTCGAATTTTCATCGCTTAGAAATAGTCGGTTCGAATTTTCATCGCTTAGAAATAGTCGGTTCGAATTTTCACCGTGAAAAAATAGTCGGTTCGAACTTTCATCGTTTAGAAATAGTCGGGTTCGAATTTTCATCGCTTAGAAATAGTCGGTTCGAATTTTCACCGTGTAAAAATAGTCGGTTAGAATTTTCACCGTGTAAAAATAGTCGGTTCGAACTTTCATCGTTTAGAAATAGTCGGGTTCGAATTTTCATCGCTTAGAAATAGTCGGGTTCGAATTTTCATCGCTTAGAAATTGTCGGTTCGAATTTTCATTGCTTAGAAATAGTCGGTTCGAATTTTCACCGTGTAAAAATAGTCGGTTCGAACTTTCATCGTTTAGAAATAGTCGGGTTCGAATTTTCATCGCTTAGAAATTGCCGGTTCGAATTTTCACCATGTAAAATTAGTCGGTTCGAACTTTCATCGTTTAGAAATAGTCGGGTTCGAATTTTCACCGTGTAAAAATAGTCGGTTCGAACTTTCATCGTTTAGAAATAGTCGGGTTCGAATTTTCATCGCTTAGAAATAGTCGGTTCGAATTTTCACCGTGTAAAATTAGTCGGTTCGAACTTTCATCGTTTAGAAATAGTCGGGTTCGAATTTTCATCGCTTAGAAATAGTCGGTTCGAATTTTCATCGCTTAGAAATAGTCGGTTCGAATTTTCATCGCTTAGAAATAGTCGGTTCGAATTTTCACCGTAAAAAAAATAGTCGGTTCGAACTTTCATCGTTTAGAAATAGTCGGGTTCGAATTTTCATCGCTTAGAAATAGCCGGTTCGAATTTTCACCGTGTAAAATTAGTCGGTTCGAACTTTCATCGTTTAGAAATAGTCGGGTTCGAATTTTCATCGCTTAGAAATAGTTGGTTCGAATTTTCATTGCTTAGAAATAGTCGGTTCGAATTTTCACCGTGTAAAAATAGTCGGTTCGAACTTTCATCGTTTAGAAATAGTCGGGTTCGAATTTTCATCGCTTAGAAATAGTCGGTTCGAATTTTCATCGCTTAGAAATAGTCGGTTCGAATTTTCACCGTGTAAAAATAGTCGGTTCGAACTTTCATCGTTTAGAAATAGTCAGGTTCGAATTTTCATCGCTTAGAAATAGTCGGTTCGAATTTTCATCGCTTAGAAATAGTCGGTTTGAATTTTCACCGTGTAAAAATAGTCAGTTCGAACTTTCATCGTTTAGAAATAGTCAGGTTTGAATTTTCATCGCTTAGAAATAGCCGGTTCGAATTTTCACCGTGTAAAAATAGTCGGTTCGAACTTTCATCGTTTAGAAATAGTCGGGTTTGAATTTTCATCGCTTAGAAATAGCCGGTTCGAATTTTCACCGTGTAAAATTAGTCGGTTCGAACTTTCATCGTTTAGAAATAGTCGGGTTCGAATTTTCATCGCTTAGAAATAGTCGGTTCGAATTTTCATCGCTTAGAAATAGTCGGTTCGAATTTTCACCGTGTAAAAATAGTCGGTTCGAACTTTCATCATTTAGAAATAGTCGGGTTCGAATTTTCATCGCTTAGAAATAGTCGGGTTCGAATTTTCACCGTGTAGAAATGGTCGGTTCAAATTTTTGAAATGAAAAAATTATCAAGTATTATTAATTTTTGACTAGTATTTCATTGAAATGATTTCTCTTACTTTAACACTTTGTAGTATAGTCTTAAGTTGATTGAATTTCTTAGATGCCTCATTATCAATCATTATTCATTTTTGACTTGTATTTGTTTTTGTTTTCATCGCAGTTTCACAAACCAAAACTATGTACCGTGGATCAAACTTCAAACAAATAAAAACCTTGAAAGGACGACCTGAAAGGATTTGATAGAAATCATTTGAAAATAAATTTAATGGATCTGAGTCAAACATTTAATTTCATTCGTCATTGCTTCTCTTAATAAAATTCTCTTTTACTGCTTTTCTAAAATGGAGAAAAAAATTGAATAACTTTTATCTTGTCAATTAAGTTCTTGAATATTATGAGTTTCATAGCAACCGCGTTGAGCCAGATTCTAACCGGCAAACACACAAATGCGCCAACCCAGACTTTAAAATAAAAAAACATGCATGCTTCAAATACAAATAAATTATTCTATAATATACGTGACCACCAAGATACGATGCTGGGTATATCATAAAATTTCCCGGGTGATGGGGACTGCTTGACCGTAGCCTAACCCCCATATATATATATATATATTTGGTTAGATAGATGTGAGTTTGTGACCCTGGGTTTCACGCTTTAGCGATCATCAGACTTGTCTGACGATCGCTAAAGCGTGAAACTCACATCTATCCAATCAAATATGTTAGCTCTATCTCTGATATTGAGCGCTTTCTAATAAGTACCGCGCATATAATATATAAATAATTATACATATATATATTTATATACACTTTTCACACACACACACACACATATATATATATATATATATATATATATATTACGTCATCCACAGACAGACTGTTTCGCTGTTTCACAGCTCATCAGTGTGGCTAGACATCCGATGTGTGTGTGTGTGTGTGTGTGTGTGTGTGTGTGTGTGTGTGTGTGTGTGTGTGTGTGTGTGTGTGTGTGTGTGTGTGTTCTAATCATCTGAAGATTCTGAAGAGAGCGTGAAATTCGATTAACGACTTAGGTTAAGTCACTTTGTTAAGTGTCGACGGTTGAAAGGTTTTTTTTTTCTCTGTCTAGATTATTTGGGCGCTGAGCAGTTTACGTTACAGAGAACGCAGGCGTTTGCCTCTTGATCTTTCTTTTGTTTATTTCTTTTCAATGTTCAGGATGATATCTTGTCTAAAGATTCTGGTAAGCTGCTTGTTGCTCACAAATGTTTAGCTGTTTATCTTTATATATATATATATATATATATATATATATATATATATATATATATATATATATAAAAGCAATATAGTCTTAAATTGTGCTATATTTATGAGATAAAGTGCTTAATATCAGAAACAGTGCGTGTGTAAATATAAAAGTCAACACGTAGAGGCGATAGACTGTTTTATGCTAGACGCAATCGTCAGGCCACGAGTGTTGGATTTTTTTCTCGACTATTTATATATATGGGTCCAACTGTTCACTTTTATATATATATATATATATATATATATATATATATATATATATATATATATATATTTGTGTGTGTGTACTGCGTGTGCGTACTGTACCCTGTCTTCAAAACTGACGGCAAGAAGGAATGTATTTTAGCAATTTACGTTTAATCGTAGTACAAAATGTTGTAATTTAAAATAGTTCGTGGTTAACGTTAATGATTGAACAGTGTACAATTTATAAACACCTCAGGGAAGATATCCGTATTCCATCCTCATTGTGCGTCTGCGCGAACGTACGCATGCAAAGCCGGCATAGCTTTTTTACGAGCGCTTTTGAGACACCCATTCGGTGTTCTTGAGAATCAAATTTGCTGGGAAATTAGAACATCATCACTGGTGATAGTCGATCCTACAGTCCAAGACACCTCGAAGAAATGTAACTTTCTGTGAAATTTAATTCAAGCTGAAATAAAATATGAACCTCGGCCACGTTTTGTCTGTCATATATTTATATCTTATCTTTATCCCTTTTTATTTTCACCGGTCTTTCTTTCTTTCCTTCGTTCTTTCTTTCTTTCTTTCTTTCTTTCTTTACACTTGTGTATATGTTTCTATAAGTGGCTACTTTCAATCACTCCTTTTGCTTTGATTGTAGTTTGCTGAGAGAGGGAAAGAAGGGGGTTGTATTGTATTTTTTCAGCGCATTGGTCTTTTGCGTATGGACGGGAATGGGATCATGACTTCTGTGCGTCTCATCTAAAGATTTTGTACACAACTCCATAATTGTTACACACAAAAACATTGTGCCTTTCGTTTTACATTTATGCATGCTAGCAGGGGCTATTGTGCAGAAAATCAGGTAAGGGAAAGACATATTGCATTTCTGCTTTCTAAAGTGTGCTACTAACCCAGCCTCTCTGCAGGCGACAAAGCCACGCTGACAGATGAAATTTGTTAAAGCAGGATTTTGATGGTGTCTATGCTTCAGAGCTTGACAAAGCTGATCACGTTGTTTCAGTCTACTGTCTTCAAAACCTTATAGTTAATGAAACATGTCTTAAGCCACCTCTTTCGGTTTGATGCTTCGTCTCCTCAGGTTTTCAGATCAAATTTGAGACGTTTTAAGATGCCTTTCAATTTGTTTTTGTAGCGTAAGAGTGGACGTCCAACTGAACGCTTTGAGTTTGGCAGTTGTCCATACAGCAATTTTTTTAACATATATATATACATATATATATATATATATATATACATATACGACTCTCCCGTCGAATTCGATGTATGAGTGTCAAGCAGATCAGTTCCTAGGAAACCGACAGCCCGACAACCGTAGATGAGATTTGATTCTAGTGGTGAAGGTTTTGTGCAGGAAGGGCTGAATACAGAGACCTACAAGGTCTCCAAACGACCCTCCGCAGGTTTTGAATTCAGAGTTGTCCTTCTCCTAGACAAGTTGCCATCCAAGGCTATAGAACCCAGTCTGTCCTACTATTTACCCATAGCTGGAGGGAGAAGAAGAGGATTCACACCTTTCCCAAGGGTATTAGCACGTAAATGAATATAATGGATTCGACTGGAATTCGAACTCGGCTACCGATTCCTCAATCCAAACTGCTATCCATTACTCCACCGTGCATCATATATATATATATAAATATTAAGGTTTCATATATACTCTAGAAAGGAGAAAATGAATTTCTGCAGAAATCACTCATTCGCAGAAAAGCCAGCACTTATTAAAGTAGTCCACCGGACTTGCCAAGTTTTACCATCTGATGAGTGATGAAATTCATCAGCAATATTTTCCACGACTCTCCATTCACTCTACGATCTTTGCGTCGTGACTGGCTGGGATTGTTTTTGCTTTTTTAAGCATTTCATGTCAAGTTCGTGTTCCACTAGTACGCAAGGGGTTACAGAGAGTGAAAATAAGAGAAAAGACTGAATATACGAGAGAATGAGAATAAGAAGAAGAACGGCGATTGACGTTACATTTAAATTTTTGAAGATTATAGTTATCAGGGAAGCAAGTAAGCGGAAGGGAGTTACACTGTCGGGAAGTGCGAGAGAAAATGTTTTTGGAGTAGAAGAGGCGGTTAAATTTAACTGTTTCAACAGTAAAATATTAGGATCTAGATGCCAACCTAGTAACACGCTTAAATTCATGCAGTCAAGTCACCAGGGAAAAAAGTGAGAGCAGTTGCCATGAAAATATCTGTAGAAAAGACGGAGAGAAGCCACATCACGTTTGTGGGAAAGTGACTGGATTTGAGATGCCAAGTCAGGGCCGTTCGCATTGCAGATCCGTCTTTGAATTTTTAATCTGATTTACATCTTCGTGAACATCACACAGTAGAGAGGCATATTTTCTCGCAACAACAACATGAAACACGAAAGCGATTTGGCCTTCCAGCTAAGTCACCATTTTCGTCATTACGCTACAAATGGCTACATTAGATTTTTTGACTGGCACCTGCTATCGAATCTGACCGTCAATCAGTTTTTAACTGCGGTAAGAAGGTCTTGCAAATTTGAACAAAACCTGTTACCTTGTAGTCGTTATAAAGACCTATTTTTTTAATTTCCATCAGCATGGCTGATGCTAATCTCCAAGAAGTCAAACAATCATGCCTTCTCAATTTCACGTTTTCCACAGAAATACGGTAGAATGATTGTATTGAATCAATTATTCGGAAGGTTTCTTTCAGGGCGTTGTATCAGAGAGTTTTTTTCTCGTCAGAATCTCTCTTAGACATATATAGATCCAATATTTACATATTCATTATTTCTCTTTAACTTCACTCTCCTTGTTTTTTTTTTTTGTTCACCACTGGTATTGAACTCACAACTTTGGGTCTAACCAACGCCTTTATCGTCCCCAAGGACAGTGGAGAGTTAAAGGGAAATAAATGAGACACCCAGAAGAGGCATGTCATGTGGAACTAGAACAGTCTACCTCGCTGGACAAAAATAAAAGGTCGGTTCGAAATTCCAGTCACGTGAAGAAGGCCGGAGAGTACAACGGCCGAAAAGTTGTGAATGGGTCAATGAAGATGAGGATAACAGTCCGAATAATGTAAGTAATGCAAGTAATCGTAATACCTCATCTCAGAGATATAGACAGATTAAATCATTTATTGCAAAATTTTTTATTGATAATGAAAATAATATTTCAAGGCATTCATTATTAAAATAAAGTCACTTTCTTTATTTACATTACTCGATCGGCTATCCTCATCTTCATTGCTATATTCACAACGGAATAAAGGGTTCGGTTCGAAACTCCATTCACCTGAAGAAGGCCGGAGCGTACAACGGCCGAAACTTTGTGAATATGGCAGTGAATATGAGGATAACAGCTCGAATAATGTAAATAATTTCAGAAGAATATCATGCAAAAACAGTGGCAGAATTTTTTAGAAACAGGGTATTGTGGGATGTCAATGTCCAAACAGATTAAATATTTGAAGCAGGAAGACGTGGAATTATTGTGATAGATAAGAAATTAGTAAATTTCAAATTATTAATTTTCTAATTCAATACGATCCAAAGCAACGGAATAGACTGAAAAACAGGAGGATCTCGCTCGAGAGTTGACAAAGCTATGGGACATGAATGTTGAAATAATCCTGTAGTAATGGGTGTACTTGGGACACGGTCTAGATATTTGAAAGAGCACATTGGGAAAACCGGAAAATTAGGTCAAGAATGTGACCTTCCAGAACATTAACATCCTTTACTCTACGAGGAGGCACGGTGGAGTAATGGATAGCGGCTAGGATTGAGGAATCAGAGATACGAGTTTGAATTCCCTTGGGAGAGGTATGAATCCTCTTCTTGTTCCCCCGCCGCTATGGATAAATAGCAGGACAGACCGGGTTCTATAGCCTTGGAAGGCAACTGGCCTACCGCGGATAGAAATGGCAACCTACGAGAAAAGATCTGCCTCGTCAGTCATATATCGAAAGATACATGACCGAAGAGTGTATGACGCAGGGCACATAACTGACTGACTGACTCTGCGAGGAATCGTGGAAAAGTTCTTGAGTTCTAAGGCGCTTTGGTCACATTATGTCTCAAAAAACAGAATTTCTATTGATTGCGTGCAACACAAACACAATGCATATTAAAGTAACCCTTATACAGCTTAGCCATCTAACTATAACAAATTTAATAAAATATTAATCATTTCTTGAATGTTCGTATATTTTTAAAATTCGGGTCTGCCAGACTATTAATTATTTTTGATTATTGGTTTTCAACAATTAAATTATCCACATAGACATAAATATTTTTTTTCGATACGGTACGAAAATAAACTTTTATATTAAAATATTTTTCATCGTTCTAATCAGATACGGTTCAAGAAAATTGCATTTCATTTTAGGTGATTTAAATAGATTTGAGTTCAACAAAAAAAAAAGTTTAACCTATAATTTCCACCGATATAAAAAGCAACACTCATCCCTATATTAGTGTATTCAGAAAAGTTAAAGAAGCAAATATAAGTTGAATTTATTTAAATATTATTAAAAAAATGGAATCACTTCTCCACTCCTTTAACTTTTATAGCTCCTTCGCGTTGTCTTGGGAGTTTCATTTCAAAACTTTTCTTTTTAGTAGTAGGGAATGTTAACGGCAAGACTATTTTCTCTTTTATTCACATGTACTACTCATTTTTGTTGTTGCTGGTGTTGGAAGTCATCAAGAGATTCGGTAAAGTTAATTGCTTGTCATTAGTTAACGCCAATCTATAGGGGTGGATGAAGTAATATTAAAGCCAGAAATTATTTTTCGATTTGAGTTAATAATGGTTTAGTGATACAAATCTTACAAATTAACCCATACGTGAGGGAGAAACAGCGGATTTATACCACTTTCCCAAGGATATTTGCGTATAAGTGAATATAATTTTCCCAACGCGAAATTGTACTCGACCCTCCAATTAAAAATTCAAAACCATTATCTCATTGCACCATCCAAACTTACAGCGGTCACCCATCTAGGCAATGACCAGGGTCAAGGTTGCTTAACTTCGGTTATCTTTTATTTTATATATATATATATATATATATATATATATATAGTACAGGTAATAAATCCGTTGGTATGTAATCCAAAAGGATCCTGGTAATATCAGATATTAAAACTGATCCACAAAAAAAGAGCTCATTGTATTTATTATAACAGAGCGTGTAAATTATACAGCAAAATCCAAAATTACCTCATATGGGTGGTAGGTATAGATCTATTTCAACAGAAATACGTCGGGCTTATTCAACCACGGTGTACGGACTATATATATATTAAAATTAAATTTTTAGGTCAGCGATTCGGGAATGGAATTAATTCAACTTTATCTGTATATATATATATATATATATATATATATATATATATATATATATATATATATGGACATTTTATTGAATACGGCGAACAAAGGTGCTTTTATTTAGATTTTATAAAAACTGACCGAATGTTCTTTTAAAAAAGGCAAAAAATAATGGAAGCCTTATTAATAAAAAAAAAAAAACAAAAAAAAACCACTTAATAACTATCTATGAAAGTACTATATAAATACATAAATGCCACAAACTATTCCTTATTTAACATTTAAAATGTTTAATCATTGAAAATGGCTAAATGTATAGCCGAAAGAGCTCGGATAAAAAGAATATTCGGACAATTTTATATAATTTATCATCAGAAAAGAAAAACAATATTTGATCGCATAAAAACTGTATAAAAAAACTAAATAAAAACACCTTGTCTGTCGTATTCAATGAAATGTCCATGAGAGATTACTGCCTAAATACACTATATATATATATATATATATATATATATATATATATATATATATATATATAATTATTTATTTAAAAATATGATTCCAAATCGCTACATAAGAGGTCTCATGTTTCAAAACAAGAGCCGAAAACTTCAATATAATCCTTTAAATTAAATTGAGTTGAAATTAAAATGGGCTCCGTTCCATCTTCAAGCGAAATTTTTGTTTGAATAACGAATATCTGAAATTTACTTGTTTTAAAAAATTGAAATCAAAATCCCCATGGTAACAGCTAGGGCGAATTGTCTAAATTGGGTAGGCGAATGTAGGGTGTTAATAATAAGTAGCGGTATAGAGATACTTTCAAGGTGTCAAGTCGGGGAAAGTTGGGGGTGTCAAAAATGAAACGGAAGATGTATTAATCTTCGTTTAGTTTGCTAGTCTATGGATATTTATTTATTTATTTTATTTTATTTATGAAAGGATTGTGCATATAAAAAAAGAAAAAAACTTTCGTAATGTTTGTTTTTTGACGACTTCATAAAGGGTTATCTTTTATGTAAGATATTTAAACTACTAACTTGGGCTATGGATTATGAAGGGTGTTATGTTGTATGCATGTTTGTAGTTAATTATTCCTACTATGAATCTGATGATTGGGCTATTTGTTAAACAAGTTATATAATTTTTTTTTTTATCTAATAATTCAAACCAAAAATCTGATGATGCCTACAAAAAACCGTTAACTCGTGTCTATTATTTAATAGATTATTATTATTAAGAAGTTTAATAATGTGTAATTTTTCATGGAGGCACAAAGGCATGGGTCATCCCAAGCTTTACATATTCTAGCCTTGTCAATAATTTTCCAAATATATATATATATTTCAAATATATATATATATATTTCCAATATATATATATATATATATATATATATATATATATATATATATAGCGCGTATTTGTAAACGGTGACTAATACACCTATTAATATTGCTTCTATTATTTTTAATCCTTTTTTTACATGTGGAAGCGGTTATTTTGCTTATATCTTCTACTAGTATGTGTCGGATAGAATCTGGTACGTTGTTCTGCGTGTTTAAATGAATCCTGATGGAGCTATGATTGGGTAGGTGTAACGTAAGTCTCCTGGATAGGCAGGTAGTAGTGTGACCAATGTATTTATTTAGAAGTTAAGGGGCATTTGAACTCGTAAATAATGTTGGTTCTTTGTAGTACTGTTTTTTCTAGTTTTTTTTTCTGTTATTTTTCATAATATTAGCAGTTTTAATTTTTTTTTTATAGATAAGTAATTTAATTTTCTTGTTCAGATCGACTGGGGTTGTGCATTTCTTTATGATATTTCTAAGTGAAAATTCATCTCGCTTATCGTTGACGTGTATTTGGCTTTTGTATATAATGTTAATTTTATACTTTTTGTGTGTATGTTCAGTATCGTTATTAGTTACTTTGGACAGAAATAGTGTAAAATGGTGGTCGATGAGGTAGTTAGGAAAACCAGTGTTAACTAGTGTCTGTTTTATCCTAAAAAGGACAAATTTTTGTCATCCACAGGCAGAATGTTTCAACATGTGGCTAGATATTCGACTGCCTCAACCGGGATCGAAACCCGACTGATTCGACAACAATCCGAGATTTTACCCGGGTGAGAGGAACGTGAATTTTTGCGTATTTATTGTTTGAATGAACACGCCAGTAACCATTTCATAGAAGAGCTTTGTATTATTACCAGTAGTAGTCACTGTTTACAAATTCACGCTTTCTCTCCTGAGATCTCAACCGAAATTAATTTTTCGGGGGCGTATGTTGTCATCCACAGATAGACTGTTTCGCTGTATTACAGCTCACCAGTGATATATATATATATATATATATATATGGTAAAATGACAATTGGCAAAAAAAATCTTAGATTTTGCTGATGCGTTTCGTTTTCCGACTTTTTCAACGGAAAAATGAAATCGAAATGTCATTCTTGTTATAGTTACATTAAAAAAATTTAAATCATCTATATATATATATATATATATATATATATATATGTCTGCGTGTTTACACGTTTCTTGTTATACAGATATTGAAAATGAACGACAAGGCACGGCGATTAAGCTGTTTGTTAGATTTTTCTTGTATACATATAAGAGATTTCTTTTCTAGTCATAGAGCGTGTAAGAATTTACCAAAATGGATATCGATACTTTCGGATAATCTGTTCGCCACAATACAATGTTTTTTGTCTTAATATGTAGATTTTCTTTCTGTCAATAGCAATTCTTTAATTTCCGATTACAGTCACCACATTTTGGCTGTATCCATAATTAATATGATTAGGGGTTGGTCACTTGTTTTATATTATTAATGCTTCCATCATTTTAAAGCTCATTATTGTTTGATACATTTTACAGACAACGTAAATACCACACATTGTTGGTAGTGAGGAGAAATGAGCATTGACACTTTTATACAAGAAAAAGCTACATCCCCTCTTTTTTTTTACTCTCAATATGTTAGTATTGAATATAACATGCTGTAC
Source organism: Acanthosepion pharaonis (assembly GCA_903632075.3). Taxonomy (NCBI): domain Eukaryota; kingdom Metazoa; phylum Mollusca; class Cephalopoda; order Sepiida; family Sepiidae; genus Acanthosepion; species Acanthosepion pharaonis. The sequence goes on from CAHIKZ030005475.1 coordinate 461,549, forward strand.
TTTTAACTTCTCAGCATCTGTCTATATTTTCTGAGATGAGGTATTATGTACATTATTTACATTATTCGGACTATTGTCCTCATCTTTGTCGCCATATTTATTACAACGTTTTGGCCTTTCAATATCTGTCTATATTTCTGAGATGAGGTATTATGTACACTATTTACATTATTCGGACTATTGTCCTCATCTTTGTCGCCATATTTATTACAACGTTTCGGCCTTTCAGTATCTGTCTATATTTCTGAGATGAGGTATGATGTACACTATTTAGATTATTCGGACTATTGTCCTCATTTTTGTCGCCATATTCATTACAACGTTGCGGTTTTTCAGTTTCTGTCTATATTTCTGAGGTATAATTGTACATTGTTCAGACAATTGTCCTTATCTTTGTCGCCATATTTATAACGTTTCGGCCGTTATACGCCCCGGCCTTTTTCAGGTGGTTGGAATGTCGAACTGAATTGAACAGGTATTGAACTCACACTCTTTGGGTCCTGTCACTGGATCTAACTTACGCTTTTATTCACTGTGCCACCCGGTTAAGGCAGTGGAGAACTTGGAGACGGGAATTAACAGGTGATAACTGACAATTGACATGCATTAAACATGCCACATGGAGCTGGAACAGTCTACCCCAGTGAGCGAAATAAAGGATTCTATTCGACATTCCAACCACCTGAAGAAGGCCGAAGCGTACAGCGGCTGAATCTTTGTAATAAATATGGCGACAAAGATGAGGACAACAGTCCGAATAATGTAAATAGTGTTTTTACTTCTCGTATCCTCATCGAAAGACCTCCAATTTATAACCATAGCTCATTGAAAATAATGTAGTACTTCATGAGATCTTTTTTTTAAATGCGTCTTAAGAATCGAGAAATCCGAGATATTAAGCAATAAAACATAATTTTTTCGGGGATATCAAGTTGGGATTGTAAAAACATTTTGGTTGTTGTAATGCAATTTTTATTAACATTTTAAGGAAATTGGAGAAAGAAAGCGAAATTAAAAACAAAATAGAAATGAGCGTAACTTTATCAGCGCCAAGAACAATTTAAGAAAAAATATGTGCGAATTAATAAGAAAAAATAAAACAAAATCACCCCCAACTAACCAAAAAAAAAGAGGCATATATAAAATGCCAGATGATTAACTGTTGTGAAAAAAAAAAAGTTTCCGTGTTGTCATCAAAATACAAGAAAGAAAGTAGAAAGGAAAAAAAGAATTCTTGTTAAATCACTTTCAAATATTTCCTGATCGGTTTTTTTATTTGACAATTGGCAAAAATGCAATCGCAAAGGATTTTAATAATGGATTCCTTTCTCCCAAAACGCAAGCGACAGATTTAGCCACAAACGGGTAGAGAAAAACGCGCAAAAACGCATATTGTGTTTTGCACGCACCAGGATAATCGAACGCATACATTTCGATTATTTTCTGTTCGATTACGTATAGGTGATCGATTTAAACAGAGAGCATTTTTCAGTTTCCTTTTCTTTGTAAAAAGTTTATCAGTGAAAAATCAAAATGTATTAGAAAAAAAAAGGAAATTGAGTTCAAAATAATTGAGGAAATAAATAAAGAGGGAAAGAAAAGGAAAGGAAATAACTTCATAAAGAGATAAAGAAAGGAGATGAAAAAGAAAAGCAAAGAAAGAGACAGGAAAGAAAGGCGAAGAATAAACAATAGAAAGAGAAAAAGAATACGACAAGAAGAAAGAAAGAAAGAAAGAAAGAAAGAAAGAAAGAAAGAATAAGAATGGAAAGAAAATAATTACATAAAGAGAAAAAGAATACAAGAAGAAAGCGAGCGAAAGAAAGAAAGAAAGAAAGAAAGAAAGAAAGAAAGAATAAGAATGGAAAGAAAATAATTACATAAAGAGAAAAAGAAAGCGATAAGGAGGAAACGAAATGAAATTAACTCCAAAGAAAGAAAGAGAGAAGGACGGAAGAAGGTGAATTATCAACAGAAAGAGTAAAAGAAAGAAATAATAAGAAAGAGAAGGAAAAATAACAAAAAGAAAAAAAATGAAAAAGACGAGAATTTATAACGGAAAAAGAAAAATCAATAAGAAAATGGAAAAAAAAAGGAAAGAAAAATTAAAACAAAGAAGAAAAAAAAGAAAAAAAGAAAGCGAAGAGAAGAGAAGAAGTCGAAAAGAAAGAAAGAAAGAAAGGAAAAGGACGACGATAAAGAAGAGAGCATAAATGGAAGAAAAAGAAAAGAGAAAAAAAGAAAGTAATAAAGAAAGAGAAAAAAGATCAAGAATAAGAAACACAGAAGGAATGACAAACGAAGTCAATGAAAGATGGTGTCGGAAAGACAAAAGTGCAAAAAGAAAAGAGAAAATTAGAAAAAGAGAAAATTGCAAAATAGGGAGACATAAACCAGAAAAAAAAAGAAAGAAAGGAAAAAGGATAGAGATAGAAAAGCCCCAAAATCCGATAAATTGCTTTTGAAGAAAACAATAAAAGAAAAACAAAAAAACGAAAAGAAAATAATGGGCAAAGAGTTTTCGAAAAAGAAAAAAAATAAATGGAACAAAAGAATTCCCGCCAAAAATTAAATGACAGCAAAGAAATGAAAAAAGCACAAATCAATGATTTCTGACATTTAATGATTAGTTACGTGCAAGTGGGAGGCAAACATTAAGGATTGATTTCACAAACTTGTTGACCATTGCTCCACGCCATGTGCCTAAATATTTACGAATATTGGTTTAGTCTGGCACAAGGTCATTAGCGAAGAGGAACACATTATAACCGAGTTAATTTTAGCTGTAAAAGTTGTTATTCTCTTGCGGGAAACCTTCAATCTTATCTTTGACAAGGTGCACATCATCGTTACAACGTTGTCGGCATCATCAAACCAATGCGAACGATCCTTTCTTTAGATGTATAATATGAGCTACACCAGGCCTACATAAAGTTTTGAATTCAGGGTTACTTTCTCCTAGATCGATTACCACCCAAGGCTATAGAACCCAGTCTGTTAAGGAATCGACCGTAGTCAGTATCATCGAGCCAAAGTAAACGATCCTTTCTTTAGATGTATAATATGAGCTACACCAGGCCTACATAGAGTTTTGAATTCAGGGTTACTTTCTCCTAGATCAGTTGCCACTCAAGGCTATAGGACACAGTCTGTTAAGGAATCGACCGTAGTCAGTATCATCGAGCCAAAGCAAACGATCCTTTCTTTAGATGTATAATATGAGCTACACTAGGACTACATACAGATGCGAAATCAGAATTACTTTCTCCTAGACCGGTTGCTCTCCAAGGCTCTAAAATCCAGTCTGTCCTATCCATAACTGAGGGGAAAAGAAGACGATTCATACCTTTCCCGAGGGTAATAGCACGTAAATGAAGGTAATGAATTCAACTGGGAAATACGTACATATATACACACACAGACACAAATATGTATATAGAAGGGGACATTGATGTCACTGAAGTGATTGAATATTGGCAGGGAACAGAAGATTCGCGTTTTCGCTTGAAACAGACTCTCACCTGTGGGTGTTGACTTCAATGTCCATTTTTTATATTTACATACGCTCTATCCCTGATATTTAGCACTTTAAGTCATGAATATAGCATATCTTAATAACATATTTTATAATATATCTTTCGTTGAATATGACAGAGAAGGAAGATTTTTTTTTTATTTAGTTTTTCCAGCTTCCTTACATTTTTCCTTTTTGTTGCAGTAAGAGAGTTCAAAGATTTTCCATAATTGTCATTTCCCCATGCGCTTTCGGTCACATCTTTAGACATTTTCAAAAAGGGGTCGGTTTTTGGTGATGTAAGTTTTTCCTCATATTTTGACTGTTTAAGTTGTATTTTATTTTTGTGTTGTTTTGAATATGAGCGTTTATTCTGAGACTTCGCATGTTGGGTTCGGCTGGAATTCGCGTGAACATCTTTTGTTTATTTAAAAAAAACATTTAACACTCCATTTCTACTGTTAAATAAGGTGAGTTTGATAGTACGAGAGAAATGTTTAATATACAAGGCCTCTCTAATAGATGTTTCCGGTAATGCGATTTATATAGAATTTTACTGTTTTAGACCAAATTTTTCTTAAGGCTTCTTGTAAATTGTGGCTTGACAGATGTTTTTTATAGCACTTTGATCTGATAAGTGACACGTGAGGCGTCTACTCAAGGAGGTGTTAGTATGTCCGATGTAGGTAACTGATTTGTGGCAAGATACGCTATATTGGTCATCGCTAGCTTATATTTGACGGGGTTATTTTGATTAGTGACAACAAGGTTTACAGTCTTCCATTTTCTGTAATATATTTTATGTTTTACATGTTTTTTTTCAAAAATTATGGCAAAATATGGTATTTAATGATTCTTCGTATAGCGAACTCGACTTCCATATAATTACTGTGCATCTGGTTTCATTAAAAATGTACACCTACATATTATAAGTTACTCCTGCAAAATCGAAAAACGTACGCATGCTAGAAATACTAAATAAAAAATAATTAAATCTTCCTTGCCTGCCATATTTAATCAAATATTTTTAATGCAAAGGTTTCTGCCAAATATGCAGTAATATAAACCCTTGTGCAAATTAATTGAAACAAACCACTGGAGTGACAGGGTGTAATCGATATCTATTTTTTCTCAGTTTACTTCATTTGCAGTGGTGTGCAGTAATATGTACCTATTTTTGCGGTGTATAATAAAATGTGTTTGACCTTCAAAAATATTGCGTCATCCGTGATTGTATCATATTTTTATCACACGCAGAAACTAGTGTTTCGTCTGTCGATTAGTTTTCCTACGGCCATTGTTTGCGATGGACGTTACTCCAAGTAAGCGTACGAAAATTGTAATGCACTGGCAAGTGTTACCAGTGAGGAAATCAAAGTACTATAGGCTCTCCCAGAATCACTCCTGATTTAAATCCAATCGAGAATCTGGGGTCAATCTGCAAGGAACGACTTAGTGGAATGGACATACGAAGGACTATAAAATCTATTTATTTTTCTTATTACTTTGCAACACACACACACAGGTACACACACAGATGCGCATGCACTCATATACACACAAAAACACGCACTGCACTGAATACAAAATAAATGTGTTTAAAATACGTTGACAATTGTTAACGTTCGGCAGCGTTCATTTTACGTAGGGCCCCATAATAAGAATTCTTCCTCATGTTCTTTTTCCTAGGGCATCATCTTTATGTACCGTATCACTTCAGGACGTATGCGAACATGGCTCTCCACAATTTTCTGTTGTCTTTTTATCTTTTCATCTAAACCCTCTTCCACCATCCATTTACTCAAGCTCACTAAGTATGTTAGTCATTGTTTCTCTCTGTCCCTCTTGCCTTAAATCTGTACTGTGGGTATCAGATTTTCCAAGCTCTCTTTCCCCATGACGTGCCCTAGAAATTTCAACTGTCTCTTGATGATGTTAAGTATAAGTTTCGTATTTTTTTTCTAAAACTTCGTTGTTGCTCACATGTTTGATTCTTGATATCCTCAGCATTCTTCTGTAGAACTATATTTCCGTTGCTTCGAGTCTCTTCTTCAGATTTCCCAGTATTCACTCCCATATAGGAGGAGAGACATCACATAAGAGTTGCGCACTTTTTTCGTTGGTTTGGTTTATTTTACGGGATATCAACCAATTGTGACATTTCATATATTTTATATATTATTTCATTTATATTTTCTTGATAGCATTAGTAATTTCTTTGACAAATGATATATTGGTGGTAATTTGTTTTTCCTTACAAAAATCTATAGCTGTTTTTTTTATTACTATAAAAATATATTATGAGTAATTTCACTATAAGACTTTTATACATTCATAGTGTTTTGACCTCAGTTTGGGGGTTAACTATTTGCCCATAGATGGGACCCTAACAAGTGCTCCCATGCAGGGTCAGATTGGACTTGGGGACAACAGCAATTAAGAGTTTGTTCCCGCCGATCAGAGGCATTGCTGCCGGATGTAGTTTATCGTCATACACAGAACGAACTTTTGTTTTATTAATAAATTAAGTGATTGACATTGTCCACTATAGACTAGGAAACGACTTTATGGATCCCAGCCAAAAATGGTAAGCAGATTTGCTATGAGAAGCGACTTAGGCTACGTAAAGTTTGCCTAGGTCAAAACCTGAATGTCATTGAAGATCAAATATCAATTTTGCATTGAGGTCAAGTATTTATTTTGTTTTACCGCATTGAGGTCAAGTATTTATTTTGTTTTACCGCATTGAGGTAAAGTATTTATTTTGTTTTACCGCATTGAGGTAAAGTATTTATTATGTTTTACCGCAATGAGGGCAAATATTTATTTTGTTTTACCACATTGCGGTAAAGTATTTATTATGTTTTACCGCATTGAGGTAAAGTATTTTTTATGTTTTACCACATTGAGGTAAAGTATTTTTTTATGTTTTACCACATTAAAGTCAAGTATATTATTTTGTTTTACCGCATTGAGGGCAAATATTTATTTTGTTTTACCGCATTGCGGTAAAGTATTTATTGTTTTACCGCATTGAAGTAAAGTATTTTTTTATGTTTTACCACATCAAAGTCAAGTATATTATTTTGTTTTACCGCATTGAGGGCAAATATTTATTTTGTTTTACCGCATTGAGGTAAAGTATTTTTTATGTTTTACCACATTAAAGTCAAGTATATTATTTTGTTTTACCGCATTGAGGTAAAGTATTTATTATGTTTTACCGCATATCAACCTCAATGGCGACATGATTGTTAGGATCATCCGTATGAATAGAACATGTATTCTTCATAAGAAATTAGTTTGTAGATCAGGTTTCAGAGATGTATTTTTGTAAAGAGGGTTTTTTGTCGAGAGTCAAATGTATTGCTGATATTTTTACTATAAAAATCTATTTATTATACTTTCATAGTGTTTTGATCCCAGTTTGGCGGTTAATTATTAGCCCATATATGGGACGCTAACAAGTGCTCCCATGTCGGACAAGGATGGACCTGGAGACTACAGCAAATAAGAGGTGGTTCTACGCCTCATCAAAATCTCCCGATCAGAGGCCTTGCTGCCGGATATAGTTTATCGTCTCTTTTCTTCGTTTCTAGGGATATGTCTACGTTTCTAAATATTCTGCTTAGTATTTTCGGAATTAAACATCGTCCAGAATGTTCCAACAGGTTGGTACACCGGATGCGTGCTGTCGTCATCTCTTTTTTTTTTTTTTTTGTTTTCCTTCTTTGCTGCGACAATAAGTTTTAGAAATCTCCACCATGTAGGGCATCGGGCAACCGATTATTTTCAAGCCAATATATGTAAACCTTCTATCGATGCTACCAATAAACCATCACAAAAAGCTCAACAGCATTTAGCGTTTTAGATTTTTTTCCTGCCAATTCTCTGTAAATAGAGTCAATGCACAGCTTTCTTGATTATCGCAACGGCTTTGCTCGTCCAGACTCTGTCTGGTGTCCTGACATACGTATTTCCGTTATTTACATTCCGACTAATATCCTGGTCTATGCTGTTAAGAGAGCTAAGTTTAACAACAAAAGTTGTAGTAGCGGTAAAGGATGCTAAAAGTATAAAGTGGAACCTCGGTTCACGAATTGAATTCGTTACTGGAGGCCGTTCGTAACCCGAAATATTCGTAAACCGAAACTATTTTTCCAATAGGAATAAATCTAGAGAAAAAAGTCACGATACAATAAAATTGAAAAAAAAACAGCCCAAGACACGAATGTATACAACGCGGCGGTCGTCTTAGAAATTATACCGTTCGGGTAAACTCGGTTCGGCAATGTTCGTTAACCGAAATTTTGTTTGATAACCAAGGCATTTTCATCTCGACTTTTCTGTTCGAAAAATAAATTTGTTCGACATGTGAGACGTTCGAGGAGAGAGGTTGATCTTTGCTGTTAAAGGCAGCAAAGTTTGACAGTAAAAGTTGGTTTTTCTATCGATACAAGATACTAAAATTATTATAGTCTTAAGGCTGCAATTTTGACAGTAAAAGTTGGTTTTTCTATCGATGCAAGATACTAAAATTATTATAGTCTTAAGGCTGCAAATTTGACAGTATGTTGGGTTTTCTATCGGTACAGGATGTTAAAATTATTATAGTCTTAAGGCTGCAATTTTGACAGTAAAAGTTGGTTTTTCTATCGATACAAGATACTAAAATTATTATAGTCTTAAGGCTGCAATTTTGACAGTAAAAGTTGGTTTTTCTATCGATGCAAGATACTAAAATTATTATAGTCTTAAGGCTGCAAATTTGACAGTATGTTGGGTTTTCTATCGGTACAGGATGTTAAAATTATTATAGTCTTAAGGCTGCAATTTTGACAGTAAAAGTTGTTTTTTCTATCGATACAAGATACTAAAATTATTATAGTCTTAAGGCTGCAATTTTGACAGTAAAAGTTGGTTTTTCTATCGATGCAAGATACTAAAATTATTATAGTCTTAAGGCTGCAAATTTGACAGTATGTTGGTTTTTCTATCGGTACAGGATGTTAAAATTATTATAGTCTTAAGGCTGCAATTTTGACAGTAAAAGTTGTTTTTCTATCGATACAAGATACTAAAATTATTATAGTCTTAAGGCTGCAATTTTGACAGTAAAAGTTGGTTTTCTATCGATGCAAGATACTAAAATTATTATAGTCTTAAGGCTGCAAATTTGACAGTATGTTGGTTTTTCTATCGGTACAGGATGTTAAAATTATTATAGTCTTAAGGCTGCAATTTTGACAGTAAAAGTTGGTTTTTCTATCGATACAAGATACTAAAATTATTATAGTCTTAAGGCTGCAATTTTGACAGTAAAAGTTGGTTTTTCTATCGATGCAAGATACTAAAATTATTATAGTCTTAAGGCTGCAAATTTGACAGTATGTTGGTTTTTCTATCGGTACAGGATGTTAAAATTATTATAGTCTTAAGGCTGCAATTTTGACAGTAAAAGTTGGTTTTTCTATCGATACAAGATACTAAAATTATTATAGTCTTAAGGCTGCAATTTTGATTGTAAAAGTAGTTTTTTCTATCGCTGCAGGATGCTAAAATTATTATAGTCTTAAGGCTGCAAGTACGAAACTCAGGATTGTCTCATGGAAAAATAGGCTTGTGAAGTTAGGCGATGGTAGATAACTTCGGAGTTATAATAATTATGAGTTTAATCACTTGGTCGGCAAATATAGATTAGGAATCAGTCGACAAAAATAAAATCAATAACATTTATGAAGGCATGAACACCCCTAGATATGTACAGCGGAATGAGGATCATCTAAACCCATCGATTAAATTAAAGCCTAGAGTTTGAATGTTATTCGGAATGATAGACACCTGAAGAAGCCATAATGCGCAATTGTCGAAACGTTATGATCACAAAATCAAAGATAAGAAAAATAGTCGTAATGTAAATAATGTAAATGCACAAAAATCAATATTTTGTCATTTTCGTAAAATTGAACTGTACACTAATGTTTAGAATGTTTATAATGAATTTTAAACAAACTGAATCTACAAACTTAAAAGCACTTTAAAAAATAGTAACTTTGAAAATAAAATGTATTTTTCATGTCTTGCGAATACATTTGCAAATAATTGTAGATAGAAAAATAGATGTTAATAGAATAAAGGAGATAGATATCTGAGCATAGCGAGATAGATAGATAGATAGATAGATAGATAGATAGATAGATAGATAGATATAGATAGATAGATAGATCTGAACAGACTGAGATGCATAGATGGAAAAAGAATTTTGTAGACCTGATCATATATATATATATATATATATATATATATATATATATAGAGAGAGAGAGAGAGAGAGAGACAAATGCAAACATCTGAAAAGTTTCAGATAGATAGATAGATAGATAGATAGATATATTGTTATATCTGAACAGACTGAGATGGATAGATAGGCAAAGAATGTTGTAAATCTGATCATATATATATATATATATATATATATATATATATATATATATATACCTAGATAGATAGAGAGAGAGAGAATGAGAGAAATACATAGATATGAACTAATTAAGAGATACATACATATATACTTAGATCTGAACAGATTGAGATAGATACATAGATTGACAGAGAATGTGGTCGATAGATAGATCTGATAATATATATATATATATATATATAGATAGATAGATAGATAGATAGATAGATAGAGAGAGAGAGAGAGAGAGAAATACATAGATCTGAACTGATTCAGATAGATCGATCGATAGATAGATAGATAGATAGATCTTATTGTGATAGGCAGATGAAAACAGAATGTTATACATAGATCTGATGAGATTTACATATATATATATATATATATATATATATATATATATATATATATACATGTAGAGAGAGAGAGATAGATAGATATGAACAGACCGTGATATATATATATATATATATATATATATATATATATATAGATAGATAGATAGATAGATAGATAGATAGATAGATAGATCTAAATGGAGAGGAAACAAAATATGATTTGGCATTACGTTTCCCTTTGCCGTTTCCCTTTGCCGTTTCCCTGTGTTTTTCCCCCTCGAATTAAGTAATCGGGGGTTGGGGAATCAATTTTCTCCCCTAACGGTCGCTTGACGAGGGATGCAACAGAAAGTGGGATCATTCCTTACAGTGAGTTGTTGTTTTTTTTGTGTCTTTAAACGAACAGTGAGACAATGTAACGGGGCGTGACATATGACAGCAAATAATCGATACATGAAATTATTGATTGTTTTCCATTATCGTTTTAAATATTTCGATGTACAATCGCATTATAATAAAAATATCTGCTTAAACATTATGCGCGCACGCAAATACACACACACTCACACACACACACGTACATATATGTATGTGCGTATGTGTTTGTGCGTGATGTATGTGTGCGTGTGTGTTTTATGCACATATTTAAAATTATGAATTCGTAAAATCCAGTTTTAAATTGTGTATTTCAATTTCTAACTTCTGTAAGAACATTGGGATCATTGATATATATATATATATATATATATATATATATATATATACAAACATTATGTATATATATACACACAAACATTATATATATATACATATATATATATACAAACATTATATATATATATATATATATATATATATATATATAGATATATATATAGATATAGATATAGATATAGATATATATATACAAACATATATATATATATATATATATATATATATATATATATATGTTACACCCTAGTAGAAATTAATTGAAACAACCGCTTTAGTTTTTTTTCGTTCACCATACAGTCAGTTTTAGACCCACTGGTATGACACGTTGCAATCGATTTCTATTTTCCTCAGTTTAGTTCCTTGAGTATGATGAAATTTATTTAGATTTGAAAAATATCGCGTCATCTGTGATTGCATCAGATTTTCATCAAGGCCAGACACTATAGTCTTGTCTGTCGATTAGTTGCCCTACGGCCATTATCTGGAATGGACGTTATTCCAAGAAAGCGTATAAAAATTGGAATACCTTACCAGTGAGCCAATCAAAGTACTATAGACTTTTCCAGAAACTCTCCTGATCTGTGGTCAACCTGTAAGGAATGGCTTCGTGGAATGGATATAGAAAATACTAATTTTTTTCAATGGGTCATGTTTCATTGAAAAAAATACAAAAAAATAATAACGGGATTATTCGTTTTGTTTTAGTTAATCTACATAAGTGTGTAAGTTATAATGATATATAATTTGGCGTAATTGTATATATCAACAAACAGTATTTAGAAAAAATATGACAAACTGGGCTGTTATTTTGTGACGCATTTCATCCGATAAAATCCTAACAGCCGAAAAACGTCACAAAAAATATTTTCCAGTTTGTCATATATATATATATATATGTTAAGAAATGGACAAGGTCCGACAATTTATTTATTAAAGACATTTTTATTTATGTTTAACGTTGTTATTTTATAGATACAAGTATTTAAGCAAATGCTCTGTTTAAGATAAACAGTATTAAATAACATTTACCGGCCTGAATGTCTACCATAAGGTTCATGGTGGCCGAGTGGTAAGGCATGTCAGCGTATATGACAGTTCCGTATAGGATGCAGGTTCGAATCCTGTCTATGAACGAATATTTTCTATGAAAATTTCTCGGACATTCAGGCCGGTAAATGTTATTTATTACTGTTTATCTTAAACAGAGCATTTGCTTAAATACTTGTATCTATAAAATAACAACGTTAAACATAAATAAAAATGTCTTTAATATATATATATATATATATATATTGCAAGTAATACATACAAATTATTTTCCTAAAGGCACTATGAAAAATATGAGATGATAACACTTACAGAACAGACCAACCGGTTTCGTTCCCAAGCTCATCAGAGTCGACTGGAAACAAATTAACAATTATTGCAATATATATTGACTCACACAAACACCCTACATACAATTAAAACATTAAAAAATGAAATGATTAATGGTATGAGGGGAAAAAAATTCAAACCGCGCGAATTTGCACAGCACAATGAAAAAAAAAATGTATATATATATATATGTATGTATATGTTCTATTTCAAAAATATGGTTCCATACTGCATAATATTTACCATGTTTCAAAACATAGTAATTTCTGTGTAGCGATGGAACCATATTTTTAAAATAGAAAATAATTATATTATGCTCTACTGTTTTGTATCAAGTACTGCTTTTTTTTTTTTAAATAAATATAATTTCTAAGAACGCCGGATTGGAAATCTTACTGTTCTTTCTTATTATTTTATATATATATATATATATATATATATATATATATATATATATATATATATATATATATGCCCGGTGCATCAGCAAAATTGGGCGACCCACCAAAAATTTAATATTTAAAAATCACTAAACTAATTAAGTTTCTTTTGTCCAGGTTTTGTCATGAGAATCACTGAAAAACCCTTTGAATTATTCAGCTAGAAAGAGAAAAGGTTAAAATCGTTGTGTCTCAGCTTCAGTAATGTTTCCAGAATTCCAGATCTGGCTTTCACTTTCAAAGTCCATTCAAGAACCATAGAAGAGTGAATATGTTTGAAAAAGAGGGAATAGCAGAGGAGAAAACTGGTTCAGGAAGTCACAACAGAGCGAGGGATCATCATTTCAACTTTGAGCTAATAAGATCAAGGAGAAAAGATCCAACTCAATCCATTAGACGTGCGGCACGTGGGAGAGAAATTTCAGATATGTTTAGTATAATATTTTCGATTCTTTTCCATGTCTTATCCAGCATTGTGAGTTAGAGAAAAAAAACGGGATAACAGAGGGTTTTTTTTATAGATAGATAGATAGATAGATAGATAGATAGATAGATAGATAGATAGAAAAACAATCTGAAGAAAAGATAGATATAGAGAGAGAGATATGAAGAGACAGTAATAGCTAGCTAGCAAGATAGATAGATAGATAGATAGATAGATAGATAGATAGATAGATAGATAGATAGATAGATAATGAACAGACTGTGAGGAGAGATAGATAGATAGATAGATAGATAGATAGATAGATAGATAGATAGATAGATAGATAGATAGATAGAAAAACAATCTGAAGAAAAGATATATATAGAGAGTGAGATATGAAGAGACAGTAATAGCTAGCTAGCAAGATAGATAGATAGATAGATAGATAGATAGATAATGAACAGACTGTGAGGGATAGATAGATAGATAGATAGATAGATAGATAGATAGATAGATAGATAGATAGATATGAACAGACTATGGCAGATATATAGAAACAAGGTAAGATAGATAGATAAATAGATAGATCGTAACGCATAACAGGATGTTATAGATAGATCTTATCAGATTGATATATATATATATATATATATATATATATATATATAATACAGGTAATGAATCCGTTGTTATATTATCAAAGAGGATCCTTGTAATATGAAATATTAAAACGGATCCACAATAAGAGCACAATGTATTTATTGTAACAAAGCATCTAAAATACACAACAATATCCAAAATTACCTCATATCGGGAGGGGAATAGATCTGGTTCAACTGACAAAACTACCTCAGTCTTATTCAACCCCGGTGTATAGACTGTGTTTGCATCGGAATTAGAAATTTAACTTTGTCAACCGTGTAAAAATAGAAATGTAGAGAGAGAGAGAAAGAAAGAGAGAGAGAGTCGGAACTGATTGAGATAGATAGATCGATATATAAATACATACATAGATCTGAAGAGATTGAGATAGATCTGAACAGATAGATAGATAGATAGATAGATAGATATGAACAGACTGCCATAGATAGATAGATAGATAGATAGATAGATATGAACAGACTGTCATAGATAGATAGATAGATAGATAGATAGATATGAACAGACTGGGATAGATAGATAGATAGATAGATAGATAGATAGATAGATAGATAGATAGATAGATAGATATGAACAGACTGTCATAGATAGATAGATAGATAGATAGATAGATAGATATGAACAGACTGTCATAGATAGATAGATAGATAGATAGATAGATAGATAGATAGATAGATAGATATGAACAGACTGTCATAGATAGATAGATAGATAGATAGATAGATAGATAGATAGATAGATAGATAGATGTGAACAGACTGTCATAGATAGATAGATAGATAGATAGATAGATAGATAGATAGATAGATAGATAGATAGATATGAACAGACTGTCATAGATAGATAGATAGATAGATAGATAGATAGATAGATAGATAGATAGATAGATAGATATGAACAGACTGAGGCGGGCAGATAGATAGATAGATAGATAGATAGATAGATAGATAGATAGATAGATAGATAGATAGATAGATATGAACATCCTGTCATAGATAGATAGATAGATAGATAGATAGATAGATAGATAGATAGATAGATAGATATGAACAGACTGTCATAGATAGATAGATAGATAGATGGATAGATAGATAGATAGATAGATAGATAGATAATGAAGATGGATAGATGGAATAGATAGATAGATAGATAGATAGATAGATAGATAGATAGATAGAATATCAACGTCCTCTCTGGCCGAAAATATTACATTGACTCTTCTACTCAGCATTCTTGAATTACCATCAAATTAACCAACACCACAAGAAGACATAACTGGGTAAAATATCAAACGCCATGATGTTGGTTAAAACCTTCTTTCAAAATACCGCCTCCGGGTAAAAGATAAGTGTACCCGTTGTCATATTGTGGAAAATTGTATGTCGTCTGAACAGCAAAACGGTGAAATATCAATATATTCACGCTAGTAAGAGGCGTGGCAAGCCGTATTAATTGCCGTTGGCATATTGGCAACGTTTGCCCCACGTTAGCCATTTTAAAAAGGCTTTTAGCAAATCAATATAAAAACATGTTTCACGATACAAACATAACATCGTTTAAATAACAGAAATTAAAATTTCAATTAATTTTATTGAATGAGAAAGAAGTACTCCAACAATGTGATGCTGGTATAAAAATATCTTCTTCTTTTGTGTGCCGTTCCCTTCAGGAAGTAGGCGTTCATGGTACTCCACAACTTTCTCTGTCTCTTGTAGTTCTTAAGAAGATTTTTTTTTCCTTTTTTTAGTTCTCTTAAAAATCTTCTACCATCTATTTATTAATGCTAATCAAATATCTTTCGTCTGTCCCTCTTTTCCTCAATCAGGATCAGATTTTCCACGCCCTCATTCCTCATTACGTGACACCAAAACTTTAACTATCTCTTCTTGATCTAAAGTATAAGATTCCTTTTTGTTTCCATTTTGTAACCCATTCGGTCCATGGCATCCTCAGCAATCTTCCGGGGAACCACATTTCTCTTCTTCATCTGTGAGATTTCTCCAGCATTCACTGCCATATTGGAGGACAGCTATTACATAACAGTTCAGTACACTTTTCTTTGTTTCTGTTGCTTCAAGTCTATTTTTCATCTGTGTGAAGATTGTCCAGCATTCACTGCCATATTGGAGGACAGATTTTGCGAAACAGTTCAGTACTCTTTTCATTGTTTCTGTTACTTTGTCTCTTCTTCATCTTTGGGGAGATTGTCCAGCATTCTCTGCCATAGAGGAGGACAGATATCACATAACAGTTCAGTACTCTTTTCTTTGTTTCTGTTGCTTCAAGACTCTCCTTCATCTGTGAGGAGATGTTCCAGCATTCACTGGCATATTGGAGGACAGATATCGCGTCACATTTTTGCTTTTTACCTTTTGTAAAAATGTAACCCCCACTCCCCAAATAAAAACCATAAGAATCACAATGCTTGCTCAGCCACCGCCGTGTTTTTGGGAGTGTAATCCTGACCTGCCCAAAGAACTTCAAATCGAACTCGATAGCGTCAAATTGTTGTATATGAGTAAGTTTGGTTTGAAACTAAACCGCCAATGAGTAACACGGACGATTCCATTATTAAGTTGATCACGAGACCATAAAGGAATAAATAAATTGGAAGTAGCCTGATTACTATAAGATCACTATTCACTCTTCTTGTCTATCTACTGTTGCTATACGGTTCACTCTCTCTACTACTATACGGATTACGATTCTCTTCTAATCATTATACTATTTGGCGATTACTACTTGAACAAGTATTACTAGTGCAGATATTATTGGAAGGCGTTACTACTAGTACTGGCGTTTACGAAATCTCGAATATAACGAGAATTTTTGGAAGTGATTACGAGATTTCGTTTGACATAGCAAAAGTGACAAGCGAAGACGTCCAACATCACAAACATTATAAAAAGAAACATGCGACCACAAAAAAGAACAAAAAAAAAAGCTGATTATTGAATAGGGGATAAAAATATCTGGAAAATAGAGAACACAAATATTTACACAGATTGAAAGAAGCGTCAAGATATTGCGAATTTGAAAAACTGGGTTCGAGAGAAATGTCTATGGAAGATGAATTGATCGTTCTAATAATAATTGAAGACATGTCTGGAGTTACATACAAACATAAGATCCTAGGCTACAAATGAAGGATATGAATTTAGAAGCAAATGTAGAATTCTTGAAGCAATTAGAATTAATTAATGAATTTAAAAATTCTCAAAACAATGTGGAAACATACAACACAACTTAAATCCTAATTAAGTGCAAATATTGCGACAAAGAAAAAATGAAAGCCTAAGAAACCCAAACATTCCCCCACTACCGTGTTAGTGGGAGTGTGATCCTGACCTGCCCAAAGAAATTCAAATTCAACTCGATAGCGTCAAATTGTTGTATAAGAGTAAGTTTCGTTGCCGACACTGTGGTTTCAAACTAGATCGCCAGTGAGCAATACGGTAGATTCCATTATTGAGTAGACCACGTGATCATAAAGGAAGTGAATAAATAGGAAGTAGCTTAACGACTAGCTGATTTCTGTTCACTCTTCTTGTCTATCCACTATTGCTATACGGTTCACTCTTTCTACTCTACTACTGTACGGGTTATGATTCACTTCTGATCATTATACTATTTGGCAATTTCTACTTGGACAAATATTACTATTACTTATTGGAAGGCGTTACTACTATTACCGGCGTTTACGAAGTCTCGAATATAACGAGAATTTTTGGAAGTGATTACGAGATTTCGCTTGACATATCAAAAGTGACAAGCGAAACCGTCTAATATCACAAAACAAATAAAACATCCTAGCCGTATTTCTTTAAATTTGGTCAAAAGATTCCATCAAGTAAAAACACCTTTCCGAAATGTATGTAACCTGTGATTTTTTTAATTATTTTTTTCGATCCTTTTCCATGCCTTCTCCAGCAGTGCTATTCAAAGCGGAATTGTCGTATGTGGTTTACTCCACATATTACAAAAAATATTTTTGCAGTCAGTATTACACCATGGATTCAGAGAAGCCAGGTGAATCAAGTGGGTTGGTTCTCAACAATGACCCCTTTGCTGCAGATCCGAGCTTCACTTGATTTCAGTGACTGCCACCGACATATAAATACTTGCTCGCTCGAGCATCGTCTGGAATGTGTATGCGAGGGAAAAAAACTTTATTAATTCAGGTAGATATATCAGCACACAGCCAAGAGGGAGAAGAAGAAATTATTTTAAATTCTGACTAAAATATGGTTCTATATTCGATGAAAATCTCATAGCCATACATTCACTGGCTGGCAGAAATTTACGACACCTGTAGTTGAATAAAAATAATTTCCCGTATGTGGAATTCTGAGCGCTTATCAATTATACCACCCGCACACCCAAGCTGACCTTATATTTCCAAACGGCCACCCATCTAGATACTGACCAGATTCGACTTTGCTTAACTTTATTGATTGTACGCGATCTTGGTACTGGCAAAAGTAGTGCTAACTGTTTCCTTATAAAGAAACATTCGATATTCATTGACTCAGCAGCAAGTGTTATTTTCGATGAAAACGGAAATTTTTAAAATGTTTCACTTCAAAAAATTTTTTGAATTTTTTTCACCGATGGCTAGAGAAAACAGTCTATTTCTATTCTGCTATTTAAACCGAAGAGGTGGACGCATGCGTATCCCAAACGCACTTCTCTGAAAGGGAACATTCCGCGCTGGAAGGCATTTTGCTACATGTACACACCTAATAAACGAATGCCATCATTAACTTGGCATTAATTTTGTCGGAGTTAACTCCTCTTTTAGTTCGTTAACCCTTTCACCAGGGGTCTCTCTTCTCCGGCTATAAATAGTCGCTGACCCTTCGCCTCTTTCTCTTTTTCCCTCGGGCCTTTGGGCCGACACCTGGAGGTATATCTCTCTTTTTCCTCAGGCTTTCAGCCTTATTACCTCGAAGATGTGAACGCTCACAGGGATAGCGTTTCCCAAATGCTGGGAACACGCTAAGCACAATACACACACGCACATATATAATATTCACACACACACTTTGACCTTTGTAACTGTTCCATGTAACTTGTTATTAATACATATATTTGTTTACATATATTTATCGGTCTTGTGTTTGTTTTCTTTTTTTTTTTGTTTTTTTGCCTTCTTTAGACTTAATTAAAAGTCCAACTTTCTCATGTAGTTGGACCGTCCAGCAGGAAAATCTGAACCCACATGTGTTCTTCTACGTCTACTCAACAACATCACAGACACGGTCCACTACAATTTAGATTACTTACTTGTCTTTTTTTTCTGCTTTTCAGATAAACTGGCCATTGCGTTATAAAGAATGATTACTGTTTTTATTGGAAGACATTTTTTTTATTTAAACTTTTTTTTTTTTTTTTAACCGATGACAAGAAAAGTTCAATCAAGGCCGCGTCACCGGTGCGCAACATATTCAAAATGGTCGGATCATTTCTAGAACAACCTCCTCATTCTCTTGCTGCTAAATAAGTAGACATTTTCGATTTTTGTTTAAAGCTTGTTGACTGAAAATTAACACAATATTTACATTTAGCGATAAAACCTCACGACCAACAAATTTGATATTATCATGTTTACGGTGGAATTATCGCAGACTTTAGAATGAAAATCAATTCCTATTAAAAAAAAACAAAAAACAAACTAATACCATACCATTGATCAGCAATAAATTAATCTTATCAGATGAGAAAAAAATCAATACACAGGCTAATCGATTTTGCTTCGGTAACGAAGCGATATATTTATTTTTCTAAAATAAAAATTCCCAATAATATTGGTAAAACTAACGAATAGGAAATATGGAAACCCAAACAATTATTCTTCTTTTATGTGCAGTGTAACTTCAAAGCTTTTGGGATAGTGGCTCTCCACATTTTCATCGATTTCCATTAGTCACTGCATACGTCACGCAATAATTCCTTCAGTCCCGCTAATCTTTAATCTATCTTTTAAGTATCAAATTTTCCAGGCTCTCTTTCCTAGTTATGAGCTCTAGAAAAGGTAACCGTTTCTTTCTGATGTTAAACATCATTTTTGTTTCTATTTTCTCTAAAACTTCGCCTGTTTTGACATAATCGGTCAATGTTATTCTCAGTATCCTTCTGTAGAACTACATTTCAGTTGCTTCAAGTCGCTTCTTCAAATGAGAGGAGATTGGCCAGCATTCACTTCCATATCGGAGGAGTGATGTAACGCAATAGTTCAGTTTTTTTCTGCTACTTAATACAAGACTGGTTAGTACCCAGATGGATAACCACATCACAATACCAGGCTCTGTAAGGTTGGATGTGCGGGTGGTGTAATGGATAATAACTCTGAATTGTTAATTGGATAACCGAGTTCCAATTCCAGTCGCGTTCACAATATTCACGTAACACCTCTGCTTCTCCCAGTGACATTATTATCTATGAAATAAAAATAAATAAAATTGTATACCATGTATTTCGATTTCGGGATTAAAATAACACAGAGAGATTGATATGCCGCTAAAAAAAACAACAATTAATGGGAATGGTCTGAATCCCCCTTTTCTCCCGCCAGTAAGTCTTTTATCACTAAATCAATATTATTAAAAAAGAAATACGAAAAAAATTAATCTCTAAAAATATTTTATGGCTTTAAATAACCTACAAAGGGTTGATAAACCGTAGAAAACGGATCAATAAATCAATTAAATACAGATTAACTGCACAGTCATATCGTTTAGATTTATTTACCTTCTCTGGAATACAGATGTACAAAAATTACCGTGACCACAAAGTGAGGGATCAGTTTATATACTTATTGTAATATAGAATTGAACCCCACTTTATGTCCACATTATAATTTCTTGTTTAATCAAATTCTAATTCGGTATGAAACATCTCTTTACCTCCCTGCTATGGGTTAATTAGTAAGATTTGTATCACTAAATTATTATCTCCAAACAACAATATTCTTACAATCTTAAAATATTTACTGGCTTTAAATAACCTGCAAAGGGTTGATAAGCCGTAGAAAACGAATCAATCAATGAAATATTGATTAGCTACGCAAACATATCTTTAACAATTATTTATATTTCATGGAATATAAATGTATAGAAGCTACTGTGACCATTAAGTGGGGGATTAGTTTATGTATTGATTGTAATACAGGATTCATCCCCCTATTTAGATAGGCATAATTTCTTGCTTGTTTATCAAATTCTGATTAGGTATGAATCCACCTCTTTTCACACCAACTATTTGTATTACGAAGCAATTATTATCTCCAAACAATATTCTTACAATCTGGAAATATTTTCTGGCTTTAAATAACCTGAAAAGGGTTGATAAACGAATCAATCATTCTGGCTAATTACAGTAAGAAACGTTGACATCTTCAGTTCAGTAACTTTGTTTTGCTATCTGGTGCAGTATAAATTTAGTGTGTTCTAATAACTTGGATCGATTTTAAATGTGAATTAAGTTTAAGTGTCTAATGATATTTTCGTAATAGGCTTCGATAACTTTAACACGTTGTTTGATTGTTAATCTTTCCAGGGTTGAAATTGCCAAAGACTTAAGTTGTTAAATCTGAAAGAAAAACAAAAAATCATTAGACGCTTAAACTTAATTCACATTAAAAATCAGTGCAATTTATTGGAACGTTCTTTATTTACCCAATATTTAAACATAAATTGAAACATCTTACATAATGTTTCCCGACATACTTTTGTTTTATGGTTTACATTCTAATTAAATATGGCGACTCAAACAAAACGCGATCAAATTGTCGCCTTGAAAATGACTGGTATGTAGAATTGTGAGCTGATGAAAAAAAATTAAATGTACGCAGAAGAAACTGATTTTAATGCATGGAAAAACTTTGAATAGCAGCAAAGTAGCTTACTCAATCCAATGTCAGGAGGTAGCCATTAAGTTTTAACTAGTAAACCATTAAGAGAGACTTTCTTTCTTTCTTTTCAAGCCAAATGCACGATGAAGCCTGAGTCTAATAACTTGGATCGATTTTAAATGGGAATTAAATATAAGCGTCTAATGATTTTTATCGTAATAGGCTTCGATAACTTTAACACGTTGTTTGATTGTTAATCTTTCCATGGTTGAAATCGCCAAAGACTTAAGTGGTTAAATCTGAAAGAAAAAGAAAAAAGATCATTAGACACTTAAACTTAATTCCCATTTAAAATTGGTCCCAGTTATTGGAACACCTTTTCCTAGAGTTCAACATATTATCTAAGGTTTGAATAGTACATCCACCACGAAGAGAAAACGCATATGTTCGCTCTCTCATTTCAAACACTGACATTATGAGGGCTAACCTTCAGCAAAAGAAATATCAGATACTCATAATATCTAAGATTTTACTATTTCCTACAAGAAAATAGCAACATCTTAGATATTATGTTGGCTAAAATTACATTTCTGTTTGAACGTCCATTTTCGTAATAGACTTCGATAACTTTCATACATTGTTTGATTTTTAATCTTTCCATGGTTGAAATTGTCAAGGACTTGAGTTGTTAAATCTGAAAGAAAAAAAGGAAACCATTAATTTTTAACTATTAAACCATTAGGAGACACTGAAGCCGTCGACAAGCGAAATGCACGGTGAAGCCTGAGGAGTTTGGCAAAAGATTTAGATATTTCGGTGGAAGTATCAGACAAGGACTGTGTAAGAGGTTTTGGGCCTGGAACTATACAAGATTCAATGACAACAGATTCCATAGAGTGCATCAAAACAAAAAAAAAAACTATTTTGCAGATAGAAGAAATGCAACATGCCGCAGATAAAATGCTTGTTTGGTCTGACGAAAATATATTTATGGGTTGAGGCTGTATACAAATACTACAATGATAGTTTTTTTACGCCACTTCAGCAGGAAAGATTCCCGAAGGTGTCAGAATGCATTTCAAGCGACGGAAACAAATCATATAAGGAGTGAACGTGAATAGCAGTTGTTACCAACAAATGTTGGAGAGAACTGTGTTGCTCTTGTTGACTAGATTTTTCTATTAAGACGCTCTTTGCAGAAATTGCCAATTTCAAGTAGAACTGCTGCAAGAGACATTCCTAGGGATGACTTAACAGGTACATTTCGCCTTCATCATGCGCTGATATTAATCAAATTGCGGAATAAGCCATAATTGAGAGTAGTGTTACACGTATCTCATTCTCAGATGTGTCAGAGCTGAAAGAAGCTCTTATGAAATCTTCGTATAATTTGAGTGAAGCTGTGATCAAGAAGTTGAGTTGTGAAAAGATTAAATGCTCTTGTGTAAGTAAAGTGTGGACATTTTGAATTTTAAATATATGTAAAATATTGACGATAAATTTAACAATTATATTTCTTTCTTTTTTTTATTAAACATTATTATTTATTTTTTCTTTCTCTCATTTTATGCAATATTCTTCGTTTTTAGTTTTCAAACTTTCTTTCTTTCTTTCTTTCTACCATGGGTACACCTACCTTTCTTTGTACGTAATATTTTTTCTTTCTTTTCCCCCTTCCTTTCTTTCTTTCTTTCTTTCTTTTCATTCCTCCTTTCATTCTTTTCTTTCTTTTACCCCTATCTTTCTTTCTTTTTTTTTTTGTAACCTTCTTTTGTACATTTTTTTCTTCTCACTATGCTATAGATCATTCTTTTTTTCTATTGCAATGTAACATCATTCTTTTTTTCTTTCTTTTACTTCTTTCTATCTTTTTTGTTTCTTTTTGTTTCTTTCTTTCTTTCTTTCTTTCTTTCTTTCTTTCTTTCTTTCTTTCTTTCTTTTCATTCCTCCTTCCATTCATTTCTGTCTTTTTCCCTTATCTTTCATTCTTTCTCTCTTTCTTTCTTTATTTTCTTCATTCATTCATTCTTTCTTTCTTTCTTTCTTTTCATTCCTCCTTTCATTCTTTTCTTTCTTTTACCCCTATCTTTCTTTCTTTCTTTTTTTGCAACCTTCTTTGTACATTTTTCTTCTCACTATGCTATAGATCATTCTTTTTTTTCTATTGCAATGTAACATCATTCTTTTTTTCTTTCTTTTACTTCTTTCTATCTTTTTTGTTTCTTTTTGTTTGTTTGTTTCTTTCTTTCTTTTCATTCCTCCTTCCATTCCTTTCTGTCTTTTTCCCTTATCTTTCATTCTTTCTCTCTTTCTCTCTTTCTTTCTTTCTTTTCTTCCTTTCTTTGTTTCTTTCTTTCTTTGTAGCATTCCTTTGACATTTTTTCTTCTCTCTCTGCCATAGATCACTCTTTTTTCTATTGCATTGAAACATCATTCCTCTTTTCTTTCTTTTACTTCTTTCTTTTTCTTTCTTTCTTTCTTTCCTTCTTTCTTTCCTTTCATTCTTAATTTCATTCTTTTCTTTCTTTCTTTTTTGTTTGTTCTTTCTTTCTTTTTCTTCCTTTTCGTTCTTTCTTTATTAATGTTTTTCTTTCTTTCTGTACAACTTTATTTTTTATTTTCTAAACAACTTCTTCTTTTCCCGCTTTCTATTCAATGTTTTGTCTTTTCATAATTCTACTTGCTTCTTTGTTGCTTGCAAATGTGACAATTAATCTGTAAAATTTATTTAACTAAATCCTAATATTATTCTACGATAAATGAAAAACAAATGATGATTCTTCACAATTTTCTATCCTTTGCTGCTCTTAGATAATTTTGTCCTTTGTTATCTCACCTAATCCCTGTTCTGACATCCAATATTGTTACGTAGGTTATTCAGTGAATTTCCCTTCTGCCTCTTCGTTCCAATGTGTGTCAGATTCTCCAAACATTCTTTCCTCGGTATGTGCCCTAAAAATTTCAACTAAATCTTTCTGATTCTAAGTATGCGTCCTTTTTGTTTCCAATTCCGTTAAAACTCTCTCGTTACTCACATACTTTTTTTGAAATACAGGGTAACCCGGATATAAGAGAAACCCGGATATAAGAGAAACCCGGATATAAGAGAAATTTTCTCTGGTCCCAAATTAGAGCCTGTGTTAATGTATATAAAATGGACCAAACCCGGATATAAGAGAAAACCGGATATAAGAGACTTTTCCGGTCCCGACAACTCTCTTATATCCGGGTTACATTGTACAGTATTTTTAATTTTCAATTTACATCATTCCGTTAGGATCCTTAATTCCCTAAATGAATAAAAAGTCATATTGAAAGTTGGGTGTTTTCAATGTGTTTACCCTTTTTGCCGTGGAGGGGGGTGCCTCTGGTCAAAGACAGTGACGTCGAAACAGTGTGACGCCTAAATGGCTGTGCCAAGTAGGCCAATTATTTTTCTGACGCCGAATCGGCCATGGCGAATCATCGACGCCAAATGAACTACCAAACCCAAGAAATGTTTCCATGTTCTGATGTAATGGAATAGCCAGTCACCCCCATAAATGATTACACTATAGGTAGCAAGTACCTATAATGTCAACCGTCTACGAGAGACATGGGAGGGGAAGTGATAGAGACGATGCAAGCCCGTCCGACCTTCCAATTAGATTGACCTGTGTGTATAACTGTACCGTATTTCATATTGTACTTGTGTGCAATAAACCTTTCTTCTATTACCCACCTGGTGTTAAGTATTTATTCCCTTAGCACGGAATATAACATATTCATTGGTAATAATTTTACTAATTTTATTGGGAATAAATTGATTTGCATAATAAAATCCGACACGGAATAAAATCTCTTGGAAAGTTAACGTAATTGTAAACACACAATCTGTATTCATTTATTGCTAAGTTCAAATCAAATAATGATTCTTGATTCTATTTCAAACTGTTATACGAAACAAGTATAAATAGTAACGTGTCAGAGAAAATGAAGATGATTATTTTGGGTTGGTAGATTTGATTTCTGCTCGCAGAAAGATGTTGATGATTACTAGTTCAAAAAAGGAATTTTATAAAAATTCACAGCAATTGACAGACATAAATTATGCACAGGTTTTTAAAAAAAAATTCCGCAAAGATTTTGTCAAATATAAAACTAAAATCGATAATGAAATGAAAAATGGAGGGGGAGGAAAATATAAAGCTTAAATAACAAAAGGATTTCCCAAATTGTGCTTCATTGATTTCTCTTGGACGTGAGGCGCAGAAAATAGTCACGCACCCGAGATCTCCCGTGCAAATAACGCTCATGAAATTGCAAACGAGAACGCAAGCGAAAGAGAGACAGAAAAAGGAAATTAGAAGGTAAATATAGGAAGAAAAAAAAGCGGTATGGAATGAAAAAAAAAAATAATGTCCTCAATGTAAAAGATTATGTTTCAAAGAAAGAAAGAAAGAAAGAAAGAAAGAAATGGATGAATAAAATTGTATAAAAAGGAAGAAAACATTACATGCAAAAAAGAAAGAAAAATAAATGTTCAAAGAATGAAAGAAAGAATGGTAAAGAAAAATAGAAAAATAAATAAATAAAGAAAGAAAGAAGGAAGGAAAAGAAAGAAAGAAAGAAAGAAGGAAAAGAAAGATGGAAAAGAAAGAAAGAAAGAAGGAAAGGAAAGATGGAAAAGAAAGAAAGAAAGAAAGAAGGAAAGGAAAGATGGAAAAGAAAGAAAGAAAGAAAGAAAGAAAGAAGGAAAGGAAAGATGGAAAAGAAAGAAAGAAAGAAGGAAAGGAAAGATGGAAAAGAAAGAAAGAAAGAAAGAAAGAAGGAAAGGAAAGATGGAAAAGAAAGAAAGAAAGAAAGAAAGAAGGAAAGGAAAGATGGAAAAGAAAGAAAGAAAGAAAGAAGGAAAGGAAAGATGGAAAAGAAAGAAAGAAAGAAGGAAAGGAAAGATGGAAAAGAAAGAAAGAAAGAAGGAAAGGAAAGATGGAAAAGAAAGAAAAAAAAGAAGGAAAGGAAAGATGGAAAAGAAAGAAAAAGAAAGAAAAGAAAGAAGGAAAGGAAAGATGGAAAAGAAAGAAAGAAAGAAAGAAAGAAGGAAAGGAAAGATGGAAAAGAAAGAAAGAAAGAAAGAAAGAAGGAAAAGAAAGAAAGAAAGAAGGAAAAGAAAGATGGAAGGAAAACGAAAGAAAAAAGAAAGAAAGACAGATAAATACAGAAATATTGAAAGAAAGAAAAAAGGAAGAACAAAAAAGAAAGAAGTAAAAGAAAGAAAAAAGAAGAAAAAGTAAGAAAGAAAAAGAAAGAAAGAAAAAGGAAAAGCAAGCAAGAAAGAAAAAAAACAGAAAGAAATAAAGAAAGAAAGAAGGAAAAGAGAGAAAAGAAGAATGATGTTTCAATGCAAACAGAAAGACTACCATTGCATAGAGAAAAGAAAAACGTTCCAAAGAATGCTACATAGTTGATTACAAAGAAAGAAAGAAAGAAAAGAAAAAAGAAAGAAAGAAAGAAATATAAAAAAAGAAAGAAAAAGAAATATCGGTAAGAAACAAAGCAAAAGAAGTTAAAGGAAAAGAAAGAAAGAAGGAAAGAAAGAAAAAAAAGAAGAAAGAAAGAAGGAAAGGGAAAAAGAAAGAAAAAATATTCTACACAAAGAAAGAAAGGTGGATCTATGCAAGAAAGAAAAAAATAACGACAATTTGAAAGCTAAAAATGAAAGAAAGAAAAATATAATAAAGTTGAATAAAATTAAAAATCTAATTTAATTAAAAATGAAGAAAGAAAATATGGAAGGAAAGAAGATAAAAGAATGTTAAATAAACAGAAAACATGCCGTGGCACGAAAAAGATAGAATGGATGAATATAAAACGAAAAGAAATAAAAAAAATATTAAAAAAACATGCAGAATAAGAAAGAAAAAAAATGTGCAAAAAGAGAAAATAAATGATAGAAAGAAAGAAAAAAAATTCAGGAATTTTCAAAGAGAGAATATAAAATGCAATTAAAGAAAGAAAGAAATAAAAAAGGAAAGATGCAAAGAAGAAAGTAAGTGTACACCCAAGCAGAGATAACTTTAGAGGAGAAATGTTGTTGGTGTCGGGTGGCAGATGAACTATTTCGGTTTCGATCAAATAAGGCTTTGTTGAGTCAATGAAACATGTAAATAGATATTCGAAAGCGGAAATAGTTGTGTTATGGATTGCCGTCACGCAATTACACAACGATATAAAAATGGTCGTCTTGACACCTGTAGTTTTCTGAAGCGTGAAAGGAGATTCCAAGAATATTGGTTTCTTTTTCGTTAATATAAGCTTTTTTTTTGTGGAAAGGCATTACATTAATCGCTTTCACTGTTTTTAGCAAACTTCATCGCATCTTAATCTTGCATTTTTTTTTATTAAATAATTCTTGTACCTTTAATATTTCCCCTTTTCCCCTTGCAATTCTTCTTTCCCCATTCATTTACTCCATGTCGTCAAACAGGTATTTTTTTCTTTTCTTTTGCTTCTCCAGTTTTAAATATGCCATGTGCGTTAAAATATACTTTCCTTTATTGTGGTCCACTATTTTTCAGCAATATTTTTCTGATTGTTGACAGTTCTTTCTTCGTCGATCCACATTTTCTTTGGAACTCTCACGTTTGTCACATTCTGTGTCCATAGTTTTCTCGGCATCCATCGTAAGGAACACATCTCTGACGCTTTAAATATTTTACATCCCTAATGAAATTGTGACGCATCAAGTCGCGAAATATCATAAAACATAAAAAAAAAAAAAGATCATGACGAGATTTGAACGTGTATCACATTTACTGGGGACAGGTTTTTTTCACGGTAACTATGTTCAGTGCGGAACCTTTGATGATTGTTAGCAGTGAAAATCTTAAATAAATCTCCTATCTTTTAATCATCATAGACCTTTGTATTTCAACTGCATGGCTGATGCTAATATGCGGAGTAGTGATTCATTGTGCCTTCTTCGTTTCAAGTTTTCCTCTGGCATAGAGTCGGGGGCAAAATCATCTAAATCCGTCTGTCCCTGCCGCTTTGTTTCTGTTCAGTTTGGCCAGTGCAGGACTTACTTCAGTTTTTAGAATTTCACGCCCGTCGTTAATTCTGTGTATTGACGGTTGTTCTCTTTCGTCGTTCTCTAATACATTACTTCCAGCGCTGAAGAATTTTTCCTTCTCTAATATGAGCGTCACGTCCTTGGATTTTATACAGCTTTTAGACGAGCATATCTTCTGTCTCGTTATTACCCTTCTCACCTCCTTCGTTGTACTCAATCTATCTATTTCTGCACATTTTATTTTTTTAGACACTCTACTTTAGTCTACCTGCCTTTGGTCCTTATTTCGTGGTGCAGTTTTCTGTATTCCGATCTTGGCAACATTTTCTGTCTCCTTTACATCATATCGAGAATCTCATCTGTGATCCATTCGTTTTCTCTTCTTGGTAAAAATGCTTATCTCACTGCCAACAGCCGAAATCCATATTAACTCAGACAACGATACGTCTCTAGATCTGAATTCCTCTACGTCATATTGCCGTATAATATTAGAGGAGCGGATGGCGCAACCGTTATGCTGGCAGAAAATGGAATCAGCTAGCAAAGTTCGAATTACAGTCAAGGCTGTTAGGTTCGCTTAATACTAATTCACTTAGGAAAGTCGACAAGCCACCATTTCTCACACACGCGACGGGTCCCGTATGACGTTAGAGGGACGACACCTAGTGCAGCCTTAGCAACAGTGTGTTTCCTGGAAAAAGAGAGTGTAATATGCTACTTCCTCTTCAGATTTGTTTTGAATTCAGTGTTTTCATTCCCCTAAACTGGTTGCCAGCCAAGTCTAGAAAACCCAGTCTACCTTGCTATTAAACCCATAGGTTACATAAAAGAGATTAATTCATGTTTATGCGAAAGTGAACGCATTTTCTTTTTAAATGTTCACCCGATAAAATACCTGAGAGCCACTAAACTTAGAGGATAGCTGATTGTTCCACGGACGTAGTGGGAAGAATTGGAAAGTCTATGCATTTTATTGTAGGACCCTGAACTTAAAGAGCTTAATATTGTAGTGTTTTGTAAGCATCCTCTGAGGAGGCTCTACCATAAAGTAGCAGCTCTTGGTTAGAACTTCCTCCTTACCAATGGAATACAAAGGGAATATTAATGATTCGGCCCTCTGTACGTAAGATGGCGGTTCTTTGATGTAAATGTCTGAATTCGTTCAACTAAGGAATGTAGATCTTCAGAGAATTTGCTGGCGACAGAGTATTGGGAGACTTACAAGGTTGCGTCGGTAGGAGAGGGGTTGTAAAGGGGGGGATAGTCATCGCCTACAAAAGGGGCCAGAAACATTTTGCTGACTATGTGCCGACGTAGGGTTTTAAAATCACTCATTGTGCATACGTATTTTTATACAAGCCAAGGTCAATATACCTGTTCTACAATATATTTTATATAGTAATATATAGTATATATACTTTAGTATATATTAAAATGGAAACAGTTACATATCTTCTTTGCTTTGAAGTAGTTATTGGTTGTCATTTGTGGCTACGTGCCATTGGAAATTCCTTGGTGTTCCACGTGTGGCTCGTGTGCCTTAGATTTCCGACCTCATGGTCTACAAGGCAGCCGACTCCATAGTCTACAAGGCCGACTTAACGCTTTTGAACTCAGTCGAAAGTGGAAAGAGAGAATCGTTTAGGTGCTGATCAAAATCTGGCAACTTAGAATTTGAAATCGGCACACTGATAGTCGTTTCACTACCGGCAGGTTTATTTCTCCAACTCGGTTGTAAAATTATGAGAAAAACATTGACTCGCCCTCTTTTTGACAGGTAAATAAAGCAGGTGCTTTATTTACCAATCAAAAAGAGAAAGTCAACTCTGAGATCAAAATCGTGAAGAATTTAAACGGACACCATACCAGTCACTTTCTCAAGATTTTCCCCCAAACAATTTTGACAATTTAGAAATAAAAAAAAATCAAAGAACGCTCTAGAGTCTTATGATTGCGTACATTCTGAAAAGAAATGACATTTAGTAAAGAATTGCAGGCGTAATAATATCGCGTGTTCTGATTGTTATTTTCTCTAAAACTTTCAAACATTTTCTTCCTTCTTTAATTCACACTTTCTTTCAGTAAATTGTTATTGGTCGATCATCTTTCTGTTGTTTTTGTGATTTTTTTTTCTTATTTTGTATTTTTATTTCCTCAGATCTTTGTAGAACAGTTTTTTTTTATGATACCACAACCAAAAGAATTAATTTTGAAAAATATCAAATCACGAATAAGTTTAAATAATAATTTAGACTCTTCTTTTATGACAATCTCTTTTTAAAGAAAAAAAAATAACCAGATCCTGCAAAAAGTAATATAAATTATAGTTTAAAAAACAGGTAAAATTCATAATAAAATTTATTACCAATGCCGATGTTCCATAGCGAAAAACAAACTGATGTTTATGGTGCCGTTGGTGAAATATCGCTCAGGTAGTTATAAGCGCAAAGATAGAAGAAAAAAATTGAAGATAAAATTTATTTTCATCAACACCAAAAATAAATTCTTCATTTTGAAAATACGCCGCATTTTCAATATTAAGTTTTGCGGAAGGAAGAGAGAATCGCACCAATCTTCCTGCTGAAGCTGACACACTTGTCTTTCATGAATCGATATCTACAAACCTGAGATGAGACAAAATGTTAAAAAATATTGATTAGGAAGACTGAGCTGCGCCAAGAACCCAGGACAGGCGAACTCAGTTGACTTCTATGAAACGATATTTGCTATGTTGAATTAATTTTGTAACAAGACAAAATGATTGGAAACACCACTCTAAATCAAGCCTAATGACATGGAAAAGACTGTGTAGCGCCAAACTTTCAACGGAAGAAATTACTAGCTTAAATTAAGACAAATGACGCGTAAAAGATTGTGATGCGCCAATTTTGCGTTATTGTTTGCTTGAACTGATATTTCATTTATTAAGGTTAATGAATACATGTCTAGTTTAGGCTCCCAACAGAACACACATCACGCAAGCTATATGAGTAACATGTATTCAGCGATTAGAGAGTTTGAAACAGTTATATTCGGACTAATATCCTCATCATTGCTGCTATTATTACAACGTCTCCTTATAACCCCCTTCTGCCGTTATCAAATTCGTGTAACCTTCAGGGAATTTTCGGAATAAACACTTTATTTAATCTACAGGGTAGACTGTTCTAATCCTACCGCTTTTGCCTTGGATAATGTCACCCTGTTATTATTTAGTACTGGTCAGTTATTGGGTGCCTTGTTTTCGTTGTGTCTTAAATCTGAACAACATATCACAAGGATTCATTCACAAATGTTATGTGGTCAAAATTCACTAACCAATGTTTTAGCCCTTTCCCCGGCGTAGACGTATATATACGTTTTTTTGTTGTTGTTTTTTTTTTTACCTAAAGTGCCCTTTCAAGACAAGGATGAAAAAACGCATCCAAAACATAATGTTTCTAAACTAGCTACAGATGTGTTTATACGTCGATCTTGATTCTTTTTATGCCCTTCTGAGTTCGTACTCGGCTCTCCGGATTGAGGAATCGGAGAGCCGAGTTCGAATTCCAGTCGAATCTATTAGATTCACTTACGTGCTAATACCCTTGGGAAAGGTATGAGTCATCTTCTTCTCCCACTCAGCTATTGGAAAATAGTAGGACAGACCGGGTTCTATAGCCTTGGATGGCAACTGGTCTACCGCAGAAAAAATGGCAACCTACTGCGGAAAAAAATCTGACTCGTCAGTCATGTATCGGAAGATACATGATAGCCTAAGCGTGTATCACGCATGGGATATTACTGACATTCTGAATTTGAAACGAGTCCAATTGTCAACTCATATGTCTGATAGAGGTGTTAGCCACCACTCGGGTACATCAAAGTGCCTCAGTTTCTTAATTACTATATTAAAATCAAATAAAAATTCGTCTGGAAATGAAACGTTTTTCCAAAAATAATTGGGGTGGGGGGAATTAATTCACTATTACTATTATTGTCCTGTGGGACAAACCGGAATATAGACCTTAGTACCTGACACCAATTCTTCCTTTTGATGGCTGCTGCTGCTCTATAACACGTTTGATGTCATTTTTTTTTTTGTATAATTTTTATTTTATCTAATTTCGATGTGAAGTTATTTTTTACCCTTTACATTAATAGCTTTGATAGCTTTACGATCTGTTTAAATAATTTCATGCTTTTTATTATACGTAGGGGTGCTGAAAATTTCACTGGCCATTCTGCATCTCAAAGTCAAAATTTTAATTAGCAAATATTGAAGTCCTTATTTTTTTGAATAGATTTGTCCAAGAACATAGCAGCGTCGTATGAAAGTACTGTTTACCGTAATGGTAATGGTATTATTAGCAGTTTCCATATAAGGAAACATTTTATATTCATTGAGCGAGCAGCCAGGATGCACGTTTGTATTATTTTATTATATATATATATATATATATATATATATATATATATATATATATATATATATATATATATATATATATATATTCTTGAATATTAAAGGATTATGATCAAATTAAGCAGGCATAACCTTCATAACTTAATCAATCAAACATGAAAATTAAATATGCCTAAATACACACACACACACACATATATATTGGCTCCTGAAATATCAATTTCAGTTGAGCTCTCTGGGGACGAGGTGTGGGTTGGTAAACAGTGACTATTATAGCTATATAGCGAGACTCTTCGCAGATGCGAATTGAGTCACTGTCGGTCACTGGGCGTGTTTCTAAAAATAAATACGCTAAAAATCCACTTTCATCCCTACCGTGGGCCGACCGCTTAATGGTTAGAATCTCCGACTGAGACCAATTCAGTCGCGTTTCGATCCTAGCTAGAGGCAACCGGATGTCTAGCTACGCAGATGAGCTGCGAAACAGTCTGTCTGTGGATGACGTTATATATATATAATTATTTATTTAAAGATATAATTCCATCGCTACATATGAGTTCTCATGTAGCAATGGAATCATATTTTTAAATAAATAATTATATTTAGGCTCTATTTTTGTATCGAGCACTTTTTTTTTAAATAATAACAAAATACTAAAGAACTTTGGATTATTTTCCTATTTTCTATATATTTTCACACACACAAATATATATATATATATATATATGTGTGTGTATGTGTGTGTGTGTGTGTGTGTGTGTGTGTGTGTGGTAATTATCTTATAAATATAAGAAATTATACTCGTCCGGGACACCCTGGGTACTATATATAAATAAATAGACCAATACCCAAGGGAAAAAGTACAAAAAAATCGTCTAGCATCCAAGTTCAGAGTCCAAAGAAAATAACTCCGATAGTAAAAAGAAACTACATAAAGTGCTCAATACGTTAAGTAGAGCAAACCTAATTAAACCTAAAGAGCCAGATAAACCTAAAAAGGTTTCATCTACGCGGACGGGTGATAAAAAAAGCAATAAAAGTAATAATATTGATAATATGACTAAGAATATGTATTGTATATGATATTATGTATTGTATATTATATTGTATATTATGTATTGTATATTATATTGTATATTATGTATTGTATATTATGTAATGTATATTATGTATTGTATATTATGTATTGTATATTATATTGTATATTATGTATTGTATATTATATTGTATATTATGTATTGTATATTATGTAATGTATATTATGTATTGTATATTATGTAATGTATATTATATTGTATATTATGTATTGTATATTATATTGTATATTATGTATTGTATATTATATTGTATATTATGTATTGTATATTATGTAATGTATATTATGTATTGTATATTATGTAATGTATATTATATTGTATATTATGTATTGTATATTATATTGTATATTATGTATTGTATATTATATTGTATATTATGTATTGTATATTATGTAATGTATATTATGTATTGTATATTATGTAATGTATATTATATTGTATATTATGTATTGTATATTATATTGTATATTATGTATTGTATATTATGTAATGTATATTATGTATTGTATATTATGTAATGTATATTATATTGTATATTATGTATTGTATATTATATTGTATATTATGTATTGTATGTATAATTATATTATGTATTGTATATTATGTATTGTATATTATTGTATTGTATATTATATTGTATATTATGTATTGTATATTATAGTGTATATTATGCATTGTATATTATGTAATGTATATTATGTATTGTATATTATGTATTGTATATTATGTAATGTATATTATATTGTATATTATGTATTGTATATTATATTGTATATTATGTATTGTATATTATGTAATGTATATTATGTATTGTATATTATGTAATGTATATTATATAATATGACTAAGAATATCTATTGTATATTAGTAGATCTTTTGACGACATGGAAGCATAGTTGTCTACTTGTTCATATAAAATATAACAAAATTCAACTTAGCTTATGGTAGGAGCATTGGCAAACAAAGCGGTTCCTCCATTAAGTTTTTTTTTTTTGCTGAAGCGTTCAACTAGAACCCTATCACTTTTGAAAACCAAGACCTATTAAAAAAAAAAAAATAAATTTGGTAGGGTCAATGGCCATTTTGCCCAATTGTGTAGGCTGGGATCCATAGCTGTGTAGCCAGCTAGTTTGGTGATGACACAGCATCGCCGAGGATAGGTCTTCCTAGACTGAAATCAAAGGTCAGACTGGAGGGTTACTCTCGATTAAATCTACAAGCGCGTTTCTATGACCAATGTGATACTTCAAGCTGGATAGCATCGGTTGCGGTTTGTCTTGGAGAAGGAAGGTTCCACACTGGTTTAATTTCTCAGTAATTGTATACTTTAAAGAAACCTTTTTTTCCGGATTTCAATCCAGGTATGTGGCGAGAACTAATCAGATGCTTAGAAACACTCCGATCCCATTCGATCATGGTACTGATAATGATTACGATGAAGAATTTTAGTGTTTGTTTGATATTAAATCTGGTTCTCTTTTGTTTTTGCTAATTTAGTGATGTCTACATTTTTATAGTTTTTCTTTAATTCAATAGCATTTCAAGATTCTGTCACAAAATCTGGAATAATTTAATAAGTGCGGACCTCCAAAAAACACAACATTGAGAATGCAGCTC
>CAHIKZ030005475.1:502500-550000 GCA_903632075.3 Acanthosepion pharaonis
TGGCAGCATGTCTCATCATTTTACTGTTGAATTGGCTTGATGCAACCGTAAGTTCTATGTCAATACTTTCTTCTCTATCACATCTAGCTAATCGAACTATCTTCCAGCTCCATGATTTTCAGTCAACTTTGATCTTCAAAAATTTAAATGCGATGTCAGTCCGTTATCTTCTTGATTACTCTTCTTTTGTTATTCTCGATCCTCAATATTTTTTTCTCTTTTTTGTCCTTATATTTTTCACTCAGTATCCGCTTGTGCCTTAGTAGCTTTATTGCCTTGCTTGGGTGAAATGATTAATATATATATATATATATATATATATATATATATATATATATATATATATATATATATATATATATATATATATATATATATATATATATATATATATGTATATGTGTTATATGTTGTGTGTGTGTGTGTGTGTGTGTGTGTGTGTGTGTGTGTGTGTGTGTGTGTGTGTGTGTGTGTGTGTGTGTACAAAGACATCTATCGAACATGCATGGTTATTGTGGCGGGTGATTTCACCATGTTTAAATATACAAACCATTTTACAACCATTTTCCCAAAGAAGAAACGTTGCTACCATCTTGATACCGGGATTAATTTCTGCTTCCATTTTCTTTCTATTTTTTAAGAGAACACACGCGCGCACACACACACACACACGCGCGCACGCACACACACACACACACGCGAGCGCACACACACACGCGCGCACGCACACACACACACGCGCGCACGCACACACACACACGCGCGAGCGCACACACACACGCGCACACACGCACACACACACACACACACACACACACACGCACACACACGTCTCCTTCTATCTCTATTCCCGGCTACGAATTTCTTCGTCAGCTTCTTACAATTCTTTTATAAACCAAAATGTCTGTCACAGAAACTGATCAAAATATGAACCTTTTTTTTTTAATACACTTTGCCAAAATCAATTTGACGAGTTTCTTTTAATTTGTTTTTTTTTTTATACCGAAAGAAAAGTTTAAATACTATTTATACTAACAAAAATAATAAATTATCTATTTAAATGCTCTCTTCTAAAATTAATCAGTTTCAGGATTCTCCTCATAAAAATACTATTCATAATAAAAAAAAAAAATTAATAATTTATATCTTTACATATCCTTTTTTAAAAATAATCATGTATATCTTTATGGAACCTCTCTCTTTTAAAAAAGAATTGCACTTAATAAAAGAGTAAAAATACTTTCTTTTTTTTTTTTCATAAAACTAATCAATGTAATGACTTCCTTTCCTTTTCCTCCCGACAGGATGTTTTCTCAATCACTACAATCTTGATTTCTTCAAGTCTAGCGTAAACCGTATCTATTCTTTATAACCTTTCAATTATGTATATAACACTCTCTTTATCTTTATCTTATCTTTATATTATCTTCTCTTTCGATTATGCAACACCAGACAGTAACCCCCTGGGGCCTCGTATTCTGTGAAGATTAGTATAAAAATGGAGATTTGCAGCAGGGACCCATTATGTCACGTGGCCAGGAATGGATCATCCTCATTCCCTTGGTATTCCCTTCTTATAAGGAAGTTCCATTCGGAAAGCTTCTTCCCAAGAAATACTGCTTTATGGCACAGACTCCCGAGTGGGTGTTTTCCCAATGGCTACCACATTGTTCAAGTCTTTATCTATCCTGCATAACTTCAATTCTTGCTTTTTCTTAAGTTCATACAACCCAACACAGCATCTACTTAGAGTGGCTCTTGAGCCTTGTATTGGGGAAACATTATTTTTAAAAATGATTGCTACCATTAGAAGTTCAATGGAAGATAACATTTTGCATAAAAAAACTATTGAGAGATGTCATTACTGAAGTCAGACCATTACACACACACATACACACTCTCGCACGCGCGTACATACATATATATATATATATATATATATATATATATATATAGAGAGAGAGAGAGAGAGAGAGAGTAATGACAAATCTCAAAGGTTTTTATACAAAAGGTTATCTTCCATTGTACTGTTAATGTTAGAAATCTTTTTCAAATGTTTCCCGATACATACACACACACACACACACACACACACATATATATATATATATATATAGATATATATATATATATATATTTAAATAATGTTTTTATATATATATATATATATATATATATATATATATATATATATATATATATATATATATATATATATATATATATATTATCTCTGTCTGATCAGTCTCAACTAAATCATTTTAGTCTCAGACGACTGTGGGCTGAGAAATATGAATAATGACCATTCCGAATCAAACTGACAAGAAAAAAATCCAAACACTATAAAAGATGAAATCATTTTTCCTGATGACCAGTCCCCCACGACGAACATTACAAAGTGAGAACAATATTGGACCCGGCTCGCTTTCTTTATAAGCCAAAATGTCGTTTTAGAGCAGACTGCCCGAGTATACCATGGACTGAACATCTGAGCAACGATGAAGGTTTAGATTAAATGGAAACAAAATGAACACTTTTATTTAACATCAGAAAGAGACAGCTCAAATTTTAAGGTATATAATGAGGAAAGAGGGCTTCGAAAATGTAACTCTCACAAGACATATTGCCAAGAAAGTTGTATAACATACCTAACGAGCTTGTGGTTGGCAAGGTATAGGAAAAATTTGCTAGCAGCTACAATGGACAGGAAGTTGTTAGCCATGAACGCTAACTGCCTAAAGATACACGGCACGCAGAATGAAGGAAGCCCGAGTTACTGTCTAAAAGTGTATGAAGGCTGATGCAAAATATTGGGACTAGTGCTATAAAAACTAACTATAACCCATATCAGTTCGACGTTTAATATCCTTCGAATAAGTCCCCTTCTGAAGCCACACATTTTATCCAGCATTCCTGGAAATCCTTTTGGGGAATAATTTGCAGCAGCCACGTCACATCCTCTTGGACTTCTTCAACATCTTGTTTCTTTCTAATCGGGTTTTTTTTTTCAACAGGAAAAGTCGCAAGCGGCAAAATTTAGGGACTATGGTTGTTAGCGTACCTTGGAAATGTTGGGCTTATCCAAAAAGAAAAAAAACAATGCTGTTCAATCCATGGTCCCTGATGGAATATCTGTAGTGTGATGAGACGGCCACACTCTACACACCTTCCTACCAAGCACTGCTATAATCAACGGAATTTAGCGGGAATGTTATAAATTGGTGAATTCAAACTCTGTCTCTGTCAAGCGGCTTCATCCTGTGTTCTCTTTAGCTTTCTTACCATAGCAACAGTTCCGATAACTTTGATCAGAATTCCTATGAATAAACCAGATTTATTCCTGCAAATGTTTTTTTATAGTTTCAAAAACGGGACCACTTTTCGACCACGCCGCCATTTTTTTTTTTTTTTTTTTTTTGGCTTCTCAACACAATCACCACCCAACAAGCCACATCTGAAATCTTTCCAGGCGATCGTCCACTGCAAAATAGGACTGGCTGATTTAGAAACCTGTTTTTAGACTTAGTTTTAAAGTTGAGGTTTGACATGATAAATAAAGATACAAAATACGTTTTCAAAATCATTACCGTGTTTTTTTCTTTTTTTTTTTTTGTGGAGGGAACCAGTTAAAACGATTAAGTTTAGGTTCAACATCGTAACATTGAAATTTCATTCCGGTGATCAATGAAAACCATTTAGCACAGCCTTATAACATTTATAATTTTGCTGAAGCTTTACAAATTCTATATGGAAAAGATGCATGTCCTAAGTACAGTATTACTAAATCATTGTAGCTTCAAATAAGACCTTTCAAAGGGAAATTATACTGAACAATTTAGCGATATTATGACGTTGTTTTAAAGTATTCTCTAGAATAGACGTTGTCAAGTCAACAGATGGTAGCCCGACTGACATTTGCTGTGGTGTTCTGCTTTCATAGTAGTACTTCATTTACATACAATATTACATCTCCCTGAACTGAAATGGCCTTATGCCTTCTGGGGATCTTTTAACTTCTTCTTGGGACTCTAAATTTTCTTGGTGTGCATATTGATTTCTTCTTATAGGGTACCCTAGGTCTGACTTTTATTTTCCTCTTCCAATTCCTCATCAGATTTCTGGTCATTAACTATTCTT
The DNA here is from genome assembly GCA_903632075.3 of Acanthosepion pharaonis. Taxonomy (NCBI): domain Eukaryota; kingdom Metazoa; phylum Mollusca; class Cephalopoda; order Sepiida; family Sepiidae; genus Acanthosepion; species Acanthosepion pharaonis. The sequence continues at coordinate 506,638 of CAHIKZ030005475.1, forward strand.
GAGACTCTAAATTTTCTTGGTGTGTATGTTGATTTCTTCTTATAGGGTACCCTAGGTCTGACTTTTATTTTCCTCTTCCAATTCCTCATCAGATTTCTGGTCATTAACTATTCTTGAGACTCTAAATTTTCTTGGTGTGTATGTTGATTTCTTCTTATAGGGTACCCTAGGTCTGACTTTTATTTTCCTCTTCCGACTCCTCATCAGATTTCTGGTCATTAACTATTCTTGAGACTCTAAATTTTCTTGGTGTGTATGTTGATTTCTTCTTATAGGGTACCCTAGGTCTGACTTTTATTTTCCTCTTCCAACTCCTCGGATTTCTGGTCATTAACATCCATAGATTGTTCAGTTCCTTTACTGGATTCAATAAACAGCTCTTCCCCTTCATGTTCTTCATCTTCAGTTTTTCGTCCATTTCTATATTGTTGCATTCTATTTTGCATCTGAATTGATCCGCATTTTGTCTGTTTTTTACATTCGTATTCCTGTCTTGTGTTCTTTCTCTATTACAAAGATCGCCTTCTATGGATTAGATTCTTTATTTTTTATACCATAAACATTCATTTGTTGAAAATGACATTATTATAAGAGCTCTAATCTGTCTACTCATTAATGGTGAGGGATTTTGTAGTCTGTCAGCATATGGAATTGTCCTATAGATTAAGAGTAATCTTGTTAAGTAACTCTCTATATTATCATTAAATGGGGAAATGCTTTTAGTCCCATTTTCACAGTCTGCACCATTCTTTCTGCGATTCCATTCGATTGCGGGTGTTAGGGTGGTGTTTTATATGGGACGCATCCAATACGATTTAGCCACGAGCACAAACTTTCCTCGCAAAATTCTGTTGCATTATTTGAGGCCAAAGTTTTAGGCACACCATTCCTTGAAAATATTGTTCTTAATATTTGTTTTACAGTGGTGGCTTTTCTGTCAACAAGATTAATTTCTTCGAGCCAACCTGAAAATGAGTCAACTAAAATTAAAAATACCCCCATGTCTTTAATATGGACATAATCCATGTGTACCTGATCTCTTGGTTCTTTTTCTTTAGGCCATAAGTGAATTTTGTCTTGCAGAAAGTTTTCTTTTTTATTTCAACGCATTTTGGGCACCTTTTTATATAATTCTCTACTTCTTGATAATATCCTTGACCCCACGCTTGTAATTTTAATCTCATTTGTGTCGCTGTTATACCATAATGTATATAATCGTGTATGCCATTTAGTACTTCTTTTCTTAAAATTTGTGAAGGTATTATAATATCGCCATTGCATATTATGCCTTTCTCTACAGTTAATTTGATTCTTTGTCGGATATTTCTGCCATTGAACAATTGCTCCACGTGTTTCTTTTTATTCTGTCAGAAATTCTATTTAACACTGAATCTTTTATGTTTTCAATTTTGAAACGATTTAGGGTTAACACGTCCATTTCAACCCAGTGAAGTATTTTACTTTCTGAACTTTCAGACGTTTTTAATTTTTAATGTCGAAATTTAGTTTGGATTCACGTGTGAAGGAATAGTGTTCCTTATACGTATATGATGTCGAAATCAAAGGTCATGTGTTTTATAGCCCCTCTTAAAATTCTAGGAGATCTCACTTTGCTAATTCCTTTCTGGTGTTAACTATAAAGCCTATAGTATCTACAATGCATATTATGCCTTTCGTTAACTATATATTAACAGTTAAATTATATTTTCATTTTTTGTCGGATCTTTCTGCCATTGAACAATTAAACCATGTATTTCTTTTTATTGTGTCTGAAATTCTACTTAACACTGGATCTTGTATGTTTTCAATTCCGTTTCAAGCCAGGACAGTATTTGTTTTCTGAATTTTCAGACGTTTCTAATTTCTAAATATCGAAATTAAGTCTGAATAACGTGTAGAATAGTGTTCCCTTTTACGTATATGATGTCGAAATCAAAGGTTAGGAGTTTTATAGCCCATCTTAAAATTCTATAAGATGTGACTTTTGATAATTCATTTCTAGTTTAAATATAAATTCTAAAAGTTTGTAATCTGACTCTGACAAAAATTTTCATCCTAACAATAAATTTTCGAGTTCAATATTTGAGTGCTTAGTATTATCCGACGTTAATTTTCTCGAGAGGTACATTATTGGATGACCTTATTGAGATACAATTGCGTGTATAGCATGTTCACTGGCATCCGTTGTCAATGTTATTTCTTTTTTGGGATCAAAGATTTTTGCAATCGGTTTTCTTATTATTGTTTTTTTTAAGCTTTCAAAAGCTACATTTTGCCTTTGAGTCCATTTAAATTCTGTGTTCTTTTTCAGTAATTCTGCAAATGGTTCTATTATGTCACTGTATCTAGATAGATATTTGTTATAAAAAATTGGTCAATCCACAAAAAAATATTTTATTTTTATTTTTGGTGTAGATATTTCCGATATTTTATTTATCAGTTTATTGTCTGGTGAAATTCTTTCTTTGGATATTTGGCATCCCAAATACGACATTTTGTCACAATTTTACTCACATTCATCGTAACAGCATCATTTTTTCAGTTCCTTTTAAATTTTTTTAATGCAAGAATCTATGCCTATATCGTCTTGGTATATGATTATATTTGTTACCCACTCCGAAATCAAAGGCCATGAGTTTTATAGCCCATCTTAAAATTTTAGAAGATGTGACTTTTGATAATGTGATGTGAATTTTGGGGGTTAACTATAAAGTCTAAATGTTTGTGATCTGACTTTAAGAAAAATGTTCGCCCTAAGAAAACATTTCTAGATCTTTTTATGCTCCATCCTATTGTTAATGCTTCTTTCTTAATATTTGAGTTGTTAGCTTCAGCTGACATTAATTTTCTCGACAGGTACATGATTGGATGACCTTCTTGAGATAAAGTTGCTGCTACAGCATGTTTATTTGCATCCGTATTCTAATGTCACTTCCTTTTATGGACAAAAGGTTTTTGCAATCGGTTTTATTATTAGTGCTTTTTTAAAGCTATCAAAAGTTATATTTTGCCTTAAATTCTGTAATCTTGTATCGGAATTGTGCAAAAGGTTCTCTTAGGTCGCTGTGTCTAGGTAGATATTTGCTCTAAAAATTGGTCAATCCCAAAAGGGATTTTAAATCATTTTTTTTTATTTTTTTTATTTTTTTTTGGTGTAGATACTTCCAATTTTTTATCCAACAGTTTATTGTCTGGTAAAATTCTTTCTTTGGATATTTGGCATTCCGAATACGAAATGTTGTCGCAATTTGACTCACACTCATCGTCATTTATCATCATACCAGCATTTTTTTAAAAATTCCTCTTCACTGCAGGCACCTATGCCTATATCGTCTTCTTATATGATTATATATTTTACCCCCCTCCGATACAACTTTTTCAATTATCTTTTGAAAACTATGGCATGAAGTCTTTAATCTAAATGAAAGACGAGTCCATCTTAGTAAGCCTATCGGGATATAAATTGTAGCGACTTCTTTAACTTTTTCGTAAATTTCTTTTTGGTTATATGCCGATTTCAGGTCATTCTCGACAAAGTATTTAATTCCTGCTAATTCATGACTTGCCGTTTCTATATTTGGTAAGGGGAATGAATGAGATCTCTAAATACTTTGTCATCTCGCATATCCTCAAATCGCCATTGGGCTTTCGTATCGCAACAATCGATGAAGACCAACTTCTATCTCCGCGGGTAACTTTCTCCAATATACCTTGTCCTGCCATATTCTTCCATTTTTTAACTAACATGGGCAGAATGTGAATAGCTATTTTTCGAAATTCCAAATAGGTCGGATGACTATTTTCTTTTAGAAAAATACTAACGTTATATCCTTTCGATAGTGCTATCCCAGGTTCTTCTGGCTTTATACAGATTATTAATTTCGGGGTATCCATTTTTAAAACGTCTATTCTCAGGAATCCATGATTTTTTTGCATTCTCCAACAGTGACTGGAACTATCTCAAAACTATTTTTGTCGCGAAAGTTCTTTCTAAGGAGCCTAGTGTTTTGATGACAGACCCATCAAATTATTTTAAATTAAGATTACGTTTTCTTATTTGGGTTTACCCATTTTTCCCAGAAATTCATTGGGATAAAGGTAACATTGCCGAACGGATATTTGGCCGACGGACATTTCACCGAAAAAGTAAAAATAGTACCAAGCAATACTTTAAGTATTTTAATTAACAGTATTATAAGGTAGAATAGGACTAATCATTACCACTGAATTTCAAGTGATAAATTAGTAAATCTGAATTTAAAGTTAAAAGTTTTCTATTTACAATATTTGTTTATTGAAATTAGTATTAAAAATATTTGAGTGTATTTGGGCAAAAAAGTAGCAGCTAATTATTTAGATTTGTATTTGCCAGTAAGATAAAAACTAGTTCGTCCCTTTAAGATAATGATCATTAAAAAGCGAAATTGAAAGATCTTTCATATCGTAAAATCTTAAGATTTTGCTATAATAAAATATGCTTTTTCTCAAAATACTTATTTACAGTAATATTTGAAGTAAAATATACGCAAAATAGATAAAACAACATTCCTTTCTGCGGTAATCAGTTGCCAAAACGGTTACAGAACCGGGTCTTGGGAGAGAAGAAGATTCATAACTTTCGCAAGTGTTATTGGCATGTAAGTGAATGTAATGGATTCGACTAGAATTCGAACTCGGTTCTCCAATATCCTCAATTCGAGCCGATATCCATTACTCCACCGTGATTAAATTACCAAACCTAAATTTAAATTTAAACGTTTTCTTATTTCAGTATTTTTAAAATTAAAATTAGTATTTTAAAAATATCTCCGTTTATCTGAGTGGATGAAAAGTAGCAGCTAATTATTTAAATTCGTATATACCAGTAAGATAAAAGTTAGTTCATCCCTTTAAGATAATGATCATTAAAAAGCGAAATAGAAAGATCTTTCATATCGTAGAAGCTTAAGATTGTTACTTGTCCATTTTTTTTTAAATTCCTCTTTACTGCAAGCACCTATGCTATATCATCATGGATATTTTCTTTATGGCTTCACATACTGCCGAAGCCAAAAATAAGTCACTGTTTCATTCTTCCATTTTGAATTTCAGTTTCTTTACCCTAGGCAACTCTGCTAAACATCGAATGTAAGTTTTTACGTACTCCGATTCATGCAACCCGGTTAGGAATCCTATCGAAGACGCCATATTGTTATGAAGTAGAGTAATCTCTGGAATAGACGTTGTCAGGTCAACAGCGACAGCTCGACTGGTATTTGCTGTGGTGTACTGCTTTTATAGAAGTACCTCATTTACATACAATACTACAGATTTAATATGTTATACAATTTTCAGTATTAGGTCATCCCATATGTTCTGACCGAATTTTAAATTTTTGTTAAAATGAACGAAATTTAAAGAGTATTTTATAATGTCTAATGGAGCTGAACATTATTTTTATGTTTAGATGCATTTAAACTGATCAAATTTTATTTTAGAGAACAATGAAATTAAATTTTGTTTGATTAAAACCCTGCTAACAAGGAAGTACCCAAGAATCATTTGAGGCACATAATGCTTTATGAATTCAAGAAAGGAAACTCAGCAGCCGAAGCGGCTAGAAACATTCACTCAGTATGGAGAGAAATGTATGAATGAAAGAACTTGCAGAAGATGGTTTGCAAAATTCAGAGGTGGAGATTTCACCCTTGAAGATGAAGATCGAACCGGACGTCCAGTTGAGTTTGATGAAAAGCTTCTTGAAGCAGCCCTTGAAGAAAATCCTGCCTTATCAGTTGAGGAATTGGCAGTGGTTCTCAGTTAAAACCATACAACTGTTCATTGTCATCTTCAACAACATGGAAAAGTTCCTAAACTTGGAAAATGAGTGCCTCATGAATTGCCTGAAAACAACCTCAAATCCCGAGTTGACAGGCTCTTCTCTCCATTCTCGCCAACTTGTTTCACCTTTTTTGGATAGACTTGTGACTGGCGACGAAAAATGGATCTTTTATCGAAATGTTAAGCGTCGTAGACAGTGGCTTGGTAAAGGGGAAGGACCCCAGCCACAGCCGAGAAGGGAACTTCATGGGCAAAACGTTCTTCTTTTAATCTGGTTGGATCGCCAAGGTATAATCCACTTTGAATTCTTACCACCTAATGCAATAATTAATGCTCAAATATACTGTCAGCAATTAGAGCGTTTGAACCAAGCTTTGAGGAAAAAAAAGACCTGCACTAGTGAATCGAAAAGAGGTGATGTTTCATCAGGACAATGCGCGACGTCACACAGCAAGAATCACGTCACAAAAGATGAAAGAACTTGGTTGGGAGAAAATTCCTCATCCACCTTATTCTCCCCATCTTGCTCCTTCAGACTACCATTTGTTTCGTAGCTTACATTTGGAAGAAACAGCTTTTGTAACAGGAAGAGGTTAAAACTGACATTTGTGAATTCTTCGAATCAAAGCTAAAAGAATTTTACAGTAATGGAATTAGTAAGCTTGTTAATAGATGGAAGGAAGTCATAGATAAGCAGGGAAAATACATTGTTGATTGAATCTGTAATTAAATGTAACATTTGGTCACTTGTTTTCTTTATTCAAAATTCGGACAGAACTTATGAGATGACCGGATAGTTTTAGTGTGATTTACATAAACAATGCAAATTTAAAATATTTTGTCATATAAGTTTTTTTCTATTTTTTTTTATTAATTGTGATCTAACAAATGATCTAACAAATCTTACTTTTTTGTAATCTTCTACAATTTTTTAGACAGTGTTTACTTATTGAATACAGTAAAAAAATGTAATATTTTGCTTATGGTGATTCATAATTAGAATTCTGGTTTAAATATATTTTCCATTCAATGTATCTAATACAAAGTATATTAACTTTATTTGGATTTATTCTTGAAATAGTAAATTTTTGAGTTTGTAAGCAAGAACCTGCGGAAATTAGGTATTGCTGTACATTCTTTCTGCAACAATCTTGATTTCTAAATGTTTAGAGATTGGTAGAAGCTATGAGTCTAAATTTTGATGTCAGTACTTATTACATCTAACCCTACTATTGACACAGACTGCAATGTTGATTTTCTAAAAAACAAGTGTAAAATCCACCTGCCCTAATAGATAATGCTACATATTGTTTTGTATATGTATATATATATGTTTTATCTCGCTTGTTTTTGTTGTTTTATTTTTCAGTAACATGTTATTGATTTATTTATTTCCTTCCAATTAGCTTTTCAAAAAGAGGCAACTGAAGTCGCCCGTTAACGATGCTACACAAGAACCCCAGAAAATATGTTTACTTTCGCGAGAGAGAAAAACAATTTATTTTGCATCATTTTTGTTTCAGCGAATCGTACCTTGAAATTCTGCATTCTCCACAAATATGAAACTAGTAACAGTATTAAGCGAAGTTGCAAACTGGGAAGCACCTTCCTATCTTACGAATTCAAATTCCTGGGATTTACCTGGAAACGAAGGTTAAGTGATGGTTCAAGTTGACAAAGATACAGTCATGTTAGCCACGGGACAAGGCAAGTTATTTAATAAGCAAAACACAGTTTGTCATCAATTAAAACAGGGATACAATAATTGTGTGGATAGCGTAATGGTTGCTAGAATCGTTCAAGTTTATTACTGTGGAAATGCGTTAGTTTATTTCTTTTCCCTACCTCTAGGTAAAATCACAGGCTATACTAGACTGCCTAGGTTTGAGGGTGGGCAACCAGTCTAGGCATAAGACCTATCGTATTCCAGTAAACTGGCAACAAGAAAATATTCCAATGTCTTCTCACAAGATTTTATGGCAATTCACCTAAAATAATCATGAAAATATATCATTAAGAAAAAAGAAACTTGGTAGACATCTGCGTCCTGAAAAGATAATCTTTATGCTGCTGGGATGTGTTCCTTCAGGATTTAGGTATTCACGGCTCTCCAAAACTTGCTATTGTTTGTAGCTCTTAGCAAATATTTGGCTTTTTTTATAATCCATCACAATTACTGTTTTGCCATTCATTTTCCCAGGCTCGTTTCCTCTATTTCGTTTTGAAGAATGCTAACTTTATATCCTTTCAATAGTCTTATGTCAGATTCTTCTGACTTTATACATTTTATTCTTTTCGCAGTATCCACTTTGAAATCGTCTATTGTCAGTATTCCTGATTTTTGTGCTTTCTACGACAGTGATGGATATAATCTCAAAACGGGTTTTGTCTCGAAAGTTCCATCAAAGGAGCCTAAAGTTATACTCATAATTTATTTATTAACTATAAATTTTACAAGAAATGAATACAAGAAAATGTTTAGCATAAGGTTTTATTTAAAAATCGATAGAGGCACCAGATTTCGCTATCAGCTTCTCGATCGCGCCCAGTAATCGCATCAACTTATTTCACCAGATACTCTTGTGGTACGGAAGACATAACTTATTGAATTTGACCTTCAAGTTCTTCCAAACACTTGGTTTGGTATAGTAGGCTTTCTGTTTTAACAAATCTCAAAGACAAAGTGTCAGGGTTTTAATTCAAGACTCTTGGCTGGTCACTCCTACATAAAATAGGGAGTTACTTTTCAATCAGCTTGTAGATTACACCATGTATCCCTCTGTTCCACTAGCGTTCAATATCTTTTTTCCTCGTCATACATCGTAGAATTTTTGCACTGACTCTCTGTTCCGCCATCCATTTACACAGGCTCGTTTTATAGGTTCATCGTTGTTTCCCTCTGTCCATCTTGCCTGTGTGTGTCAGATTTTCCTAGCCGTCCCTCCTTCCTCATTTTGTTTCCGGGAAATTTCAAGAGCCTCATTGATTATATATGAGAAAAAAAAAAGTAACATGATTAGAGTCATGGCCACCTACTTCCTAAACATATATTATTTTTGATTCTTTGTCGTGACTCTTCAAAACGTAAATGATCATGGCTCTCCACAACTTCCTATTATTTGTAGCTTTTAGTATTATTTGTTTTTTTAATAATCCTTCCCAAACCATATTCTGCCACCCACTGGCACAGGCTCTTTTTGCGTAATAAGCACGGGTTCCCACCGTTCCACTACCTTTCAATATGTCCCGCCAATGTTAAGTTTTCTCCCCAACCCCTTTATACGCGCTAGCGTTTCATCTATCTGTTTACTTTCTCTCCCACTCACTGTTCTGACATCCATTTACACAGACTCGTTATACAGGTTCATCGTTCTTTCTCTCTGTCCATCTTACCTTCAATATGACCTATGAGTGCCAGATGTTCCAAGCCGTCGATCCTTGAAATTTCAATCGACTCTTTCTGAAATACATCCTTGCGCAAATCAATCGAAGCAACCGCTTAAGTTTCCTGTCTGTAACAATACGGTCAGTTTTAGACCCACTGGAGTGACGGCGTGTAATCGATTTGCAGTGGTGTGCAGTAATATGAATCTATTTTAGGAGTGTGTACTTTTTGCAACCTAGAAAGGGTTACTGAATGAGGAATAACCAAAACGGAGGTTGGAAATGAAATGGTAATCTTTATAACATCAACAAAATACAATAATCGCCAGCGGCGTGAAGTAGGTAAACCACTGCTAGTAGTGGATTACTTAAACAGCATATTAAACGCTTACAATAATGCCCAACATATTTATGAGGATTGGGACATACCCATTAGAGTTCATGGATACGGTATATAAGAGTAACGAAATTTGTTAAACCTTGAAAAATTCTGCGTCATCCGGGATTGCATCAAATTTTCATCACTATTGTCCCACCTGTCGATTAGTTGTCCTACGGCCATTGTCTGCGATGCCGTTACTCCAAGGAAGCTTACGAAAATTGTAACGCTGCAGGAATACATTGGTCAGCCTTAGCAGTGAGCAAATCAAAGTATTATAGACTGGCCCGGAAACTCGCCTGATTTAATTCCAATCGTGAATCTGTGGTCAATCTGCAAGGAAGGACTTCGTGGAATGGACATACGAAGTACTAATATATGCAAAGGATCATGTTTTATTGGAAAAATACGAAAAAAATTGTAAATAATAACGGAATTATTCGTTTTCTTTCAATTAATTTGCACAAGGATGCTTAAAAATTATGCTTTATTTCTTTGAGAATCAGTGATAGTGGCATTTACCTATGACCGAAAATCAAATGCTGTTACCAGTCACGAGATGCTATGAGAACATCTACAGCACTGCTCGACAAATCGACCTTCCAAATACTGTTTTTATGTAGATGAGAATTTAAATAAAACTCCGTAATTAAGTCAAATCTTGTAATTTGATGTCGACACTGTCTGAATACAGGGCCATGTGTAAACATTATTTTTCTACAGATAAGGCATGTGAAATTCTCGGCCGAAATACTTACGAGGTCTAGATAATTAAAAGGCCATTGTATTGAAGTGCCTAATGATCTTACTCTTTAACACGGCATTATAAAGTGAGTTTCATTAAGAGGGATTATATATACGGGTGTTTCATTAAGACGGATCAGCAGTAAATAAATGAGTGTTATTGGTGAAAATTTATTTATTTCTCTATTGGATCATGTTATTTAAGTCATGGCAATTATGTGTGAAAAATAATATCGTCCAAATGTCCACCAAATCTGAAAGAGAAAGAAAACATCATTAGACGCTTAAACTTAATTCACATTAGAATCTTTCCAGTTATCGGAACAACCTTATTAGTGTGGCTGGTAAGAATCAGACACACAAGCTGTCATCCGCTAGTATAGTCTGGCACAAGGCCCTTATAGTAAAACGTCCAGAGATATTTGGACTCAAAAAACATCATCTGTGAAGTCTAGTTTAGACTGGCAGAAGATTATTATAGTATAGCGTACAGACTGATTAGATCTTAAAACCATCTTCCGTGGGGCTTAGTTTAGGATGGCATAAGGCCATTATAGTAAGATCGTCCGGAGAGATACGGACTCAGGAACCATCGTCCGTGGGGCTTACTTTAGGCTGACACAAAGCCGTTATAGTAAAGCTTCCAGAGTGAATAGACATCTGACATCATCATCCGTGAGGTTTAGTTTAGTCTGACACAAGAACATTATAGTAAAATGCCCAGAATGGATAGAACTCAGAAACCGTCATCTCTGGGAGTTAGTTTTGGCTGGCACAAACAAGGTCATTATATCAAAGCGTCCAGAATAGATAGAACTCAGAAACCATAGTCCGTGGGGGTTATTTTAGGCTGGCACAAGGTAGCAACGTCCAGAGAGATTTGAAGTCAGAAATCATCATCTGTGAGACAGAGCTTAGGCTGACACAAGACTATTATAGTATAGCACCAATGGTGAATTGGGGACAATAACTATCGTCCGATAGGTTTGTCTTTGTCTGCCACAAGGCCGTTATATTACACCGCTAAGTCACATTCGTGCTCAACAGCTAAAATCCGAGAGATCTATCATTATCTGACACAAGGCAGTTATAGTAGGACGCACAGTGAGAATTGAGGCCACTAGATACTATCCACGTGGCTTAGCTTCGTCTGCCACAAGGCCATTTTAATATATTGCCAAGTAATAATCGTGTAAAATAGCAAAAATCCTCGAGGTGTATCAATGTTTGACACGAGTGTTGGAATTTTTGGGTACCCTGGTGTATTAGTGAGCCAGCCAAAATGAGCTGACTCATTTTATAGTTCACCAATAGAAGGCTTAACCAATCAAAATATTCAATGCGACGTGTATAAAGGCAGCCATGTTTTTTCCCGAATATTCACTGACAGCCAGCCTTTGATATCGAAGACTGAATAATTACGGAACAGCTGCTGGTGGTATTGGCGATATAGTCAGATTCAGTAGAGTGTCTGACTCGTGAGTGTTAATCGTTAACGTTATTTCATTGAACAGATTACGTACTGCGCTGTATTCTATATTCATAGACTATGGTGAACATGGTAAACAGCGAGGTTATTATATTTAAGTACTCGGTGAGAATCGAGGTTACTAGATACGATCCTCGAGGCTTAGTTTTGTCTGGCCTTTGTAATATATCGTCAAATAAGAATCGTGCTGAAGAGCAAAAATCCGCGAGATTTATCCTTGTTTGACACACGGCTATTACAGCGGGGTGCTGTTGTAATGCTCGTATAAGCTAGTAGTTTCTAGTTAATAATACTGGAACACTGGAACAAAGTTTAGTGTAAGAAAAGTTTAATTCCACGAGAGAAATCGATTAATAATACAATAATAGTGAATAGCGTAGATCGGTGTGACAATGCGTACGCCTCAACGCTAGGCCTTGCGACCCACTTTGCAAGCCCTGCTCCTATGAGCAGACGTTCTACTCATAGTGAAAAGAGAGACGAAGTTTTAAAATTAGTGTAGACAAGGTCGTCATTCTTTGCAAGTACTCCAGATATCATTCGCTTTGCATTCCGTCATGTTCAATGAGCATAGCATAAATTTTGTTATACCTAATTTCAATTTGAAGGATGCCTGCCTGAATTTTCAATTTCTTAAATAATTTTGAAAACTAATATCTGACTATATATCTGAGTTGAGGTATTATGATTACTTGTATTATTTACATTATTTGGACACCTATCCTCATCGTCATTGCCATATTCACAACATTTCGACCTCTATATCTCTGAGATGAGGTATTATGATTACTTGCATTATTTACACTATTCACTCTTATCGTCATCTTCATTGCCAGATTCACAATGTTTCGGCCGTTGTACGCTCCGTCCTTCTTCAGGTGATTGGAATTCCGAACCCTTTATTTCGTCCACCGGGGTAGATTGGTCTAGTTCCACGTGCCATGCCTCTTACGGGTGTCTCAGTTATTTCCCTTTAACTCAACTCTCCGAGATTTGTTTCACCACTGCTGTGGCCTGGTATTGAACTCACAACTCTTCGGGTTTAAAACTTGGAGAGGGAGTTAAAGGGGAAATAACTGAGACATCAGGAAGAGGCATGCCACGTGGAACTAGAATAATCTACCTCGGTGGACGAAATTCCGATCACCAGAAGAAGGCCGGAACTTACAAGGACCGAAACGTTGTGAATATGAAAATTGAAAATTAATATTTGAAAAAAAAAACACAGTTTGTTACCAGGACTCGAACACTGACCGCCAGGAATTTAACAAGGACATAATCTACCACACAGACTTAGAAGGATTTTTTTATAACTTGATGTATGCGCTTTTGTGTACCAGACAATGCAGATTTGTTTACTTCAGCGAACGTACACGTCCGCTAGACACGTAATATTATTTACAGTACTGCCAGAAGCCAGATTATCTTTTTGTGCCAGAAGTAAATATACAAGTGGCCGGCATGCAACACAAATGGTTATCATGGCTAGTCGAAGGACGTGGCCAGTAACGGGGAAAGCGACGCAGGCGAAACGAGGCACTACGCGTCCTAATAACAATGGACGTTGGCGCGCGCGGGAAACTGGAGATCGTTCTTCGATTCATGGACGCCATTAATCGTCAATTTCCCCGCGCGTCAGCAAAATGGCTTCAGTCAATGACGAAGGAAAAAAAAGACGTGATGTACTTTTTGATTTCATTCCAAATCAAATCAGACAACTGCGAAATGTAACCTGAGACGAAGGACATTGTGGTTTTGACTTGAAAAAAAAATTATATATATATATATATATATATATATATATATATATATATATATATATATATATATATATATATATATATAAAATATAATAAAAGGCTTAAACACTAATATTCCATGGTCATAATTTATTCCATTGGAATCGTAAATACGATCCAATTCATCAGACCTACAAATTCAAAAAAAGAAAACAGAAAAAACAACTCCGGAAATAAAAACAGAATTTAGAGAGAGTGTAAGTATGAGGGGAGGGAGATTAAACCATAACAGAGAATATTTATTAGAGAGGTGGGGGGAAGGGGTTTAAGTAAGAGAAAAATGATTGTCGGATGTCTAATGCATAAAGATATATATATATATATATATATATATATATATATATATATATATATATATATATATATATATATTAGACTTTTACTTTTCTTTTTTTTCCTGTGGAAATGGCTTGAGTTTTTGATTTCATTAAATAAAGTACTATAGTTTAATTCAATTTCATTTCGAGGAAGCTTAAAAATGCCCTTTCAAAAACTTGTATTTTCTAATTGTTTTCTAAAGTTCTCATCATTCTGCATTTGAACATGTAGCTGTTGGATTAACCTCTGATCAAATCAATATTTGGAATTGATTTATCTGCTTTAATCTCTTGGTAGATTATTGATTGGGGAGGGGGCTTAGTTTCCTTTTGCATCAACGGTGATATAAGACGGTACCGAGTGACGCTTCGACCCGCCCCAACTATTTCTAAATCTGGGAATTAAACAGAAAAGGAGAATTTCTTCTTGGCTTCAATCTATAACAAATCAAGTATCTGAGTTGTATCAAATGTTTAAAATCATTAACGCCATTACGTTTTAAATTAAATAATAAAACCTTATTTTTTCTCGTATTTTATTCCGGCTTTTTAAGATCAATTCGGCCCAAGCAAGGCGATAACGCCACTAAAACGCAAGTGGGCGAATGGAAGTGAAAGAGAAAGAAAGGATATTAAAAGGAAGTGGAAACAAGATATTCTATAAATAAAATTCTTTGACTTCCGTTAGTCCGTCCGTCCCACCTTCTAAAATAGCCATACAGATGGTAAACAAATTTTGGAGATAAGTGCAAACAGGTAAGTACAGTTGGTTTTACTAGGGTAAGTAAAAACCGCGAAGTAGGTTTTTTCCTCGAAGTATTTTTTCAAACAAATCAGCTTATTCAAATTCAATTGTTTTGCGAAATTGAACGAAAAGTAGAGATTTTAAATCTTGGCAAATATGTTCGCAATAAATTCAACAATACTAAATACTGAGAGGATTTTAACACAAGTCAGGGTGTTTAAAAAAAAATTCTAGTAGTATAAATTATATTGCTTAATCGGAGACTTTAGAAGTATAGGGCTGATGTAGAATTTAGAAGGAACCGGAAACATACTCCTAAACACGAAATAAGGGAAAGCATCTACTTGTTCAAAAGACCTGGTAGAAGTTTTGGCCGAACTATGGATTAGATATTAAGATTTTTATATAAGTCATATATGTGAAATAAAAGTCTATACGTATCATTCCAGAAAATAAGTACAAGCGAAAAAAGAAGTATTTAAAATGAAAACAAAAACGGTTAATTTACAGTGTCACACCGGCTAATTAGTTCGCTTAAAAATTTCCACAATACTTGCATTTATGTGTAATTGTACATGCTCCATTTGCTCCATTTGAATCTGGCTTGATAAATTTGATAAAATATACCGTTTGAGCGTGCTGGCCTTTGCTCAGGCTGTTAATCACGCTATATATATATATATATATATATATATATATTAGGCAAATTTGTTTTTGTTCAATACCCACAGAGTCCACCTGTTATACTCATGGCATGATGCGTATTGAAACATGAGTGCAATTGTGTAGCAATCTTGACATGTTTTCCATATAATATCCTAAAATGAAGTGTATATATATATATATATATATATATATATATATATATATATATATATATATATATATATATATATATATATATATATATATATATATATATATATATATATTAAATATTATATATATATATATTAATTATATATATATATATATATTATTATATTATATATATATTATATTATATATATATTAATTATATTATATATATATTATATTATATATATATATATTATATTATATATATATATTATATTATATATATATATTATATATATTAATTATATTATATATATATATATATTAATATATTATATTTGCCTATATATATATATATATATATATATATTAGGCAATTTTTTGTTCAACACCAGAGTCCACCTTTTATACTCATGGCATGATGCGTATTGAAACATGAGTGCAATTGTGTAGCAATCTTGACATGTTTTCCATGTAATATCCTAAAATGAAGTATGTATATATATATAGATAGATAGATAGATAGATAGATAGATAGATAGATAGATAGATAGATAGATAGATTTAGACAGTATATTTTCATTCAAACCTCTTCCATTGAATATTGACATATTGATCCTTTCTACTTGTCTAATCAGTTTCTTGATGTTAAGATAAAATTCAGATGCCATTGTTATTCTAACCCACGTACATTCGATCTTTTCCAAGATCCTCTTCAGGGGTAAATTACAAAGCTGAGCTTATTGTAACTGAGATAAAATCTGCATTCCATTGTAATTTACCATTGAAGATGATCTTGGAAATACTTGGGTTAAAAAAAAAAAAAACAACGGGGCCTTCCTTGATGAATTTTAGCTTTCCATCAAGAAACTAGAAAGGATCAGTATAAAAAAATAAGTAGACCTAATATGTCTATACTATACAGTGAAACACATATACAGTCTGTCTGAAGTTATTATGCAAATTACATAAACCTTAATAACTTGAATTTATTTTGAACAATTTTCGTCAAATTTTAAATGAGACGCCGAAACTAAACTTGAGCTATTTTTTTTAAAAATATTATATTATTGTTTATTATTAAAACTGCAGTTTGAACTTTTTATGCAGATTAAATTAATTTATGTTTCAGGGCTCTTAAATCTAATATAAACTATTGTTTTTATTTTTTTTCCACAATATATTTCGAAAAATGTGTAAGGATAAAACAAAATTATTCAATGAAGGGATGTCCACTTTAAATGTTTCAAATGAGATTCACAGAGATCATGGAACGATAAAGAGCGCTTTTGGAAATATAACGAAATTTAGCACGAGAAGCAAAGGAAAAGCCTTTAGAAACTTATCTCCACGGAGGGAACGTCAACTAAAGCGAGTTATAGCAAAACAATGACTTATAGCTATCATGGAAGCAAGTAGGAGGAAGGAAGTTCCACTGTTGAGAAGTGCGAGAGAAGAAGCTGTTGGAATAGAAGAGGCGGTTACATTTAACTGTTTCGACAGTAAAAAGGTGGGACCGACATGCCAACCCAGTAGCACGCTTAAATTCATGTAGTTGAGGTACCAGTAAAAGTGACTCGTCAGAGAATTTGACATGAATTTATTTGTAGAAAAGGCAGAGGGAAGCTACATCACGTTTGTGAGAAAGTGACTGTAGTGACTGTATCACATTGCATATGAAGGTGGCAAACAATATGACTGTAAAGCTGGACTATGGGAAGCGATTAACACAATATTCCAGAAATTGAGCCTAATGAAATAGAAAAAAAAAATAATGGAATCAATACATAATATTTCGCTGGCTGTTCTTGAGAAAAAGACTCACTATATTAAGTAGTAAATGTTTCCAAAAAGTTTTTCTTATTTTTTCTATTACAAGAGTTGATTACTTGATGATAAATTTATTGATTTGTTACTGAAGTAAAAATGATTTTCTGGTTTGGTATAACTTCAGAATGTAATTTGTATAATAAATTCAATAATTTAAATAAAGGTTGAAAATTACTAAAAATTTAACTGAAGCTTATTTTATCGTTTTAATTAATTGTCTAATATTTGATAAAAAATATTTAAAACCAAAACTGAGTATTGAGGCTTGCATGATATGCATAATTACCTCAGACAATCTGCATGTGAGAATATATATATATATATATATATATATATATATATATATATATATATATATATATATATATATATATATACTAGTTTATCGCTCTACTTAGCGTATTGAGTAGTCTACGTTTTAGTCTTTCTACGCGTTTGTTTTTTGTTTTTTTTTGGGGGGACTACGGACTTAAACGACTTGGCGATTTGTTTTGTCTTGTTTCATTTTTTTTTTTTTTTCAATTTTTTCCTCAGGTACCGATTTGTCCTGACATATCTGCAAGTTGAGCTATCCTATATATATATATATATATATATATATATATATATATATATATATATATATATATATATATATGATAAAAGGTAACAAATCCGTTGTTATATAATCCAAATGGATCTTCGTAATATAAAATATTACAACTGATCCACAAAAAGAGCTCAATGTATTTATTATTACAGAGCAACTAATTGATAAACACTCAAATTCAAAATCACCTTATATGGGGAATAAGCATATTTCGGCAGACGAAGATATCTGTCGTCTGTCTTATCCACCCCGGTCTTTTATATTATATTTTCTTTATTGCCAAATCTGCACATACACATATACACAACCATTTCGGCATGATACAATGGTTAACAAACTTTTCACTCCCGATCAATTACGAGTGAGAAGTGAGTTCGATCCTCACTCTGTGCTTAAGCCACGTTTAATAAATCACTGGGCCAATGTAGATCGCCGATTGCACAGTGAAAAATTCCCGGTCATGATTCAACTCAGAATTACGTGTCGTCCTGTAGATTTATGGATCTATTCTCGTACCCAGTATATGTTTGAATTAAGGTTTCATTCACTTTGGGTAGTTACTGAATCAGTGATATAGTGATTGCATGCGGAAGTCTTTAGAAGTATCCTGATCTTTCTCTTATCATTTAACAAGTTCTTTAACGGGTTTTGTAAAGTCTCGTGATGGCGAGAGTACAAACGAGATTGGAAGAAACCAATTCAATTTGACGACGGATATGAAAAGACTTCAAGGAAATCAAAGAGACGCATATCAAAGATTATTCGAAGATGATATCCTGATGTCTTCTAATACGATCACTGGGTAGAGTAGGGGGTTTCACTGTAGACATTAATTCCAATGTACACTATATATCTCACGAACTACAAAGCATATATCTGTCTAACCGTCACTTTATACTCAGTGAAAATGAAAATACTGGTGCGATTCAAATAATAAATCAAAGTAGGTAAGTTCAGAAAATCTAATTTTCAGAAAGACTGAAAAGCAAAAAAAACACAAAAACGAAAAAATAATGGAGTATTAGTCGGTCACCCTTTCACTGAAAATAATGCTTCGACCATGATACAATGCCTGTCTTCAGAGTCAGTAGCTGTTGAAAAATTTGTTATGGACACACCTGTATCTTTTTCAGGACTCAGACACGCAAACAAACATACACATATACAGGGTACGATGGATAAATTGTAGTCTAAATTGTAAAAAATGAAAATAAAACTGACATCTCATTTTAACATATATTTACCAAAATGACATAAAAATATCTTAAAATACTAAAGATCAATAAATCTACAGGACGACACGTAATTCTGAGTTGAATCATGACCGGGAATTTTTCACTGTGCAATCGGCGATCTACATTGGCTCAGTGATTTATTAAACGTGGCTTAAGCACAGAATGAGGATCGAACTCACTTCTCACTCGTAATTGATCGAGAGTGAAAAGTTTGTTAACCATTGTATCATGCCGAAATGAATTTTAGAATTTGTCTTCAAAAATAAATAAACAATAAAATGATATAAAAAAATAAGTAAATAGGAAGTAGTCACACACACACACACACACACACACACACACACACACACACATATATATATATATTATAAATTAACTGATTTAAAATATGGTTTCTTCGCTACACAGTAATAACTATGTTTCAAAAACTGAAGCTAAAACTTCAAATTTAATTATACAATTAAATTAAAAGCATTAGTTCTGTTTCGTCTTCAAGCGAATTTATTATATATATATATATATATATATATATATATATATATATATATATACCTCCTCTATAACCTCTTTACTTATATTAATTATTATTTTTAAACTTTCCCCTACTCTGAGATCTCCTAACTTTCTTTCCATTAATCTATTACATCCTTGTATCTATATATTTTATCTATTCAATAAAATCACCGTTCGAAAAAATATAAATATATAGTGTTTACAAAGTGAGACATTATTTTTTATTAGAACTTTTGTTATGACAATAAGAAAAAAAAAGCATTTTACGATTAAATTTAACTCTCGTTAAAATATCCACCTTTTGCCTTGATTATTGCAGCACAAATGTTTGACATTCTTTGCAAAAGTTTAGTCCTATATTTGGGACTCATCAGCAGTGAGCATCTACTGCCGAGAAGTGAAACCCGGATAGTTACGTTATCAGGCAAATGTCATACCAAATTTACCAACGGTCCTCGGCGACGAGGAGGTAGCAAATTAGAAGATTTGAGATAATTATAATTAAGTAATTTATCGAGTCTAGAAGAAATAATCATCTCAAATCCTCCTAATAATTTCTATCACTTGTATATCATTGCTTGAACCGGCTTCTAATGCTTTGATTGGAGCGGCTTGGAGGATAGTTGTCGTGGCTAGTGGGGGCACATTCCTATGGGTAAGGGAAATTCGAGTGAGTTCCATTACGGAATATGTGAACGAGCGGGGCCATATCGAGTCTAATTCGTTACCTCTTCGTCACCGTAGCCCGTTGGTATGAGGTTTGCCTGATAACGTAACTGTCTGGGTTTCAATTCTTGGTATAGTGGATGCGCACTGCTGATGAGTCCCCAATATAGGACAAAGCGGCCGTCCGGTGCTTTCTGTATTCTGCTGAGGTTTCTTCTAGACTCGATGATATATATATATATATATATATATATATATATATATATATATATATATATATATATGTGTGTGTGTGTGTGTGTGTGTGTGTGTGTGTGCGTGTGTGTGTTTGTGTTTGTGTTTGTGAGTGTGTGTGTGTGTATTTGTGTATTTAGGCAGCGATCCTTCTTCATGCACATTTCATTAAAACGACAGACAAGGTGCTTTTATTTAGTTTTTATACAATTTCTCATGCGATCCAATATTTCTTTCTTTCTTTTCGGATGATAAATTATATAAAAACTATCTGAATGTTCTTTTTATCCGAGCGCTTTCGGCTATACATTTAGCCATTTCAAGGATTATATTTTAACTGTTAAAATAAGAAATGGTTTGTTGTATGTATGTTTTATACAATGCTTTCATTTTTCAAAACGCGATCAAGATATTGTGTCCATGTTCAAAGTTAATATTATTAAGTGTTGGTTTTTTGTTTTTATTAATAAGGCTTCCATTATTTTTAGCCTTTTGTTTTGCATTTAGATGATGCTATTATATTTGTGTTTAAACAAGTATATTACGAATAGTGTCCGTTAGGTCTCCATGAATATTTAAATGAGATCTAATTGAGATATGGTCAGAAAGGTGTAGAGTGAGTCTGCGTGTCAAACATGTTGTAGTGTGGCCTATATAATTATTTACGAATTCCTTAATGGGCATTTAAATTCGTAAATAATATTTGCCCTATTTAATATTTAAGTTAAATAGGGCAAATATTCTTTACGAATTTAACAATACATCAAATGCGTTTGTTGCCCACCGTAACGAGACTGGCCAAAATTTTGAGCAAAAACTCTGATGAATAGAGAAAACAAGTCACTACGACGAAAATGTCTAGAGATCGCCTTGATCTCAACATCATCCACAATAAATTTTCCACCTGGCTCTTATAATATTTCACCATTCCTGGCAGACTCCTATTATCACAATGAGAGGATACTGAAAAAGGATCTAAATGAAATCGACTAGATTAAAAAAAAATAATAAATTTAAAATTCCCAGCATTCCTCGTTCGTGCGCATGGGTAGTCCTAACAACATAACAAATTATGATCAAATGAGAAATTACTTCACTACAATATAAATATCTAGAGATTGCCTTGATCCTGACTCTTACAAAATTTCACCCTTACTCGCAGATCTTCTAGTATAACATACTTATTAAAAGTGATGGAAATTTAAAAAACAAAAGGCTCTAAACGAATTCAGCAAGATACAAGAAAAAAATTCTAACAAAATAATTGTAAAATTGTCAGCAACTTTCTGTTGTGCGCATTTTTAGTCGTAGCACCATAACAAATTTAATCAACTAAAGTCTTAAAAGACGAAACGTGTCACAAATAAACTTTTTTTCCATTTTCTCATACATTTTCCACAATATTGTTCTTGATATATAAAATATATATCATTCCCTCTCACACACACACACACACACTTATATATATATATATATATATATATATATATATATATATATATATATATATATATACTAGCAGCATGGCCCGGCGTTGCCCGTGCTTGATTCCAAAATCTTACGATTCATACAGCAATCGCTATCACTTGACTTAAAATATTTTTTGCCCTTCCTTGCCTTTTAAAGGAGTGCCTTTTTCCGTGCTGATGTTGCTACATACCTTACTTCTTGCCTATCTCACACTGCGAATTTTTTCTAAGCTCTATACTAAACATTAAATCTGTTACGAAAAAGAACTAAACAAAATGAACACAAAACGATCAGCTTTAAAAAGGACTCGTAACTGGAAAAACCGAATGAAAAAAGAATGTTAACAACAAATACTTTTTCACACCCAACCCAGTTCTGCGAAATTAGAATCAACGTTGAGTTTAAGCAAGCGAATGAGCCA
The DNA here is from genome assembly GCA_903632075.3 of Acanthosepion pharaonis. NCBI lineage: Eukaryota > Metazoa > Mollusca > Cephalopoda > Sepiida > Sepiidae > Acanthosepion > Acanthosepion pharaonis. The sequence continues at coordinate 529,071 of CAHIKZ030005475.1, forward strand.
ATTGGAGTAAAGTGCCATGCAGATTAAATTTTTTCCCACTATCGATTTTTTTTGCATGCTAGCATGCTAGTTAACATTCATGTCAGTCAGCTGTTGGCTCTCACGCTGGCCAATAGAATCTTCCTGCGTATTCGTGGCAGCCAGCTATAGGGGCTCACTCTGGCCAGTAGAAAATGGCCGCAAACTACATGAAAAGTGTCGTAGAAGCATGAAAAAAATCGATTATTTCCACTATCGATGGAAGTTGGGAAATGCAAACTTGGAGCATGTGCATGTAAATTTTGGTGCAAATCCGTCGAAAATTGCGGCCGTGCATTTGTTACACACACACATACACACACACACACATCCTGCCTTATATATATATATATATATATATATATATATATATATATATATATATATATATATATATGAAGAAAGGAGAGTGAGTAATGATTAATGAATTTGACATTTTTTCATTTGCTGAGGGAATTCATTTAAATGGAATGCTTCTGATCGAATCCCGATACTCACAACAGTAGAGTATCATTTCATGATGGAACGGAAAAAAACGGAAATCTTCGTCATTGTCTCTGTCCCTCTGCGCAAGCGTGCTGATACACATACTCACAAGCGCATGCGCATACAACGAAAATATGGAAATGCATATTCAGGGGAGGACAAAAGAAATGAAGAACCAAAAGGAAAAATAAGATGCTGCTTAATTTTTACTTAGCAGCTGTAACCATTGGATAATGTACTTTCAGTTATAGTAGGACTGGCCATTCAGGATTGAAATGAAAGTTGTCTTATTCAAGTGCACACAGTACGTTGGAAAGAAAAACCTGAACGGACCATAATGCTGGGGGTAAGACATAACAAAAGTTATGAGCCACTTGAATTACGGAAGATTAAGCTCAACCAAATTGCCAATGTTAAAGTATCAAGCATGTATTACATGAATCACAGCAACAGTTTCATGTTGCTGATTACATTTACAAACGAGAAGCGTCAGTTTGTGGGCTGTAAAAAGAAAATTATCAAACTGACACAAAGTATTAGTTATTATGCATACTTATCTGTCACATGCCGGGTAAGTTTTTATTACATCTCACTTGCCATACAAGGCTATAGAACCCAGCCTGTCCTGCTATTTACCCATAGCTGGAGGGAGAAGAAGAGGATTCATACATTTCCCAAGGGTATTAGCACGTAAGTGAATGTAATGGATTCGAGTGGAATTCGAATTCGGCTCTCCGATTCCTCAATCCAAGCCGATATCCATTACTACCCTTGGGAAATGTATGAATCCTCTGTCTGCGGGCAGAATGCAACTTAGTGGCGGCTCCGTCGGAGGACAAAGGGGCAAGTGAAGAAAATCATATTGTAAGGTGGCCAGCGCTGAGGAACAGATGCCTGAAGCTGCACCATCTCATTGCACTAGAGGGAGGGATTCGTGCTCGCACCGAGGCCAGTGCAACTGACGGTTGTGGGGTCTCGGGGAACTTTTATTCGTGGCCCGAGTTTACACGTTCGGCAACCTCACATTAAACCAGACCATGCATCACATCCCGTCCCAATAGGCAGGCCAGACTAAATATTAACATCTTCCGCGGCCCATGACGGAGGAGGATTATCATCTCTCAGTTGCGTCTCTGTCTTCGGGTAGAATGCGACACAGTTGCGGCTCCCTCGGAGGACAGAGGCACAACTGAGTAAAATAACACCGTGATGTGCCCAGTCCTGGGGAACAGATGCCTGAGGCTGCCACCTCTCATTGCTCTGAGAGAGGGATCGGTGCTCGAAGGTTGCGGGGGTGTGGGGAATTTTTGTTCTTAGCCCGAGTGTACGCGCTCGAGTTCCCCACTTTTCTATTTATATAATTTTTATGTAAATTCCTTTGGGTGTCTCCTATGTATTTTTGTGACAACCATTACAGGCGATAAGGTAAATTCCTCCTTCAGGGTTTTTTTGTTTAGTATTGACTAAGTCTTTTATTGTTTTGGGTGTAGTAGTAGCAAATATTATGTTGAGTTAAGATAGATTCTTTTCAATTGTAGATGTGATAGAATTAGCTGGATACTTTTTTCATTTTTCATTTATATATATATATATATATATATATATATATATATATATATATATATATATATATATATATATATATATATATATATATATATATATATATATATATATATATATATATATATATATATATATATATATATATATATATATATATATATATATATATGAATGAATGAGAAGGCACGGTGGAGTAATGGATATCGGCTTGGATTGAGGAATCGGAGAGCTACTTTCGAATTCCAGTCGAATCTATTACATTCACTTACGTGCTAATACCCTTGGGAAATGCATGAATCCTCTTCTTATAGTCATTGATGGCAACTGGTCTAGGAGAAGGACAACTCTGAATTCAAAACCTGTGGAGGGCCGTTTGGGGACCTTGTGGCACTTAGCGCACCAGGTCTCTGTATTCGTCCCTTCAAAAAGTGTGGATAGTCATGCACGAAACCTTCTCTACTATAATTAATTCTCATGTGGTGTCGTCGGGCTGTCGGTTTCCTGGGAATTGATCTGCTTGACTCTCGTACGTCGGATTCGACGGAAAAGTCGAGCGAGCTATATATATATATATATATATATATATATATATATATTAGGAAAATTAATAAGAAAGTGGGAAAATTTTGTTATGCGTTTCATCCTTTAGAACTTTATCGCACTAAATAGAGTAATCTGTTTGACAATAATTTCCATTTAAATAATGCTACTATAATTACAAGAGGGAGGAATTTACTAAGGCGAAAGTGTATAGAAGTGCTTTCATCACTAAATCATCAAACCGTAAATTTGCGACAAGGTCCTTACAATATTTCATCTTACTTTATATATCGTCTCTTATCAGAATATGGGATACTTAATAACAGAATTGATAAAAACACAAACATAAAGAAACTAAATTAAATCGACTACAATATATATATATATATATATATATATATATATATATATACAAACGCATATTTAAAAAAAATTTAAATGTAAAGATTTCAAACTTCAGCGTCTAATCACCTTTATGCGCATGCGTAATCATATTACCATAAACATCGCTCAAAATTTTTTTCCACTTTGTCATTAATGTTAATATAAAATTATATAAGATAAAAAAAAACAAATAGGAAACGTTTTCAACTCTAATATGGTTCAGTTTTATAAAAGCGAAATATGTTAAATTTATAAATGCTTCTTATTTGTTCTTTAACTTATAAACTGTCGGATCATATTTGATCTGCATTTGATCCTAACTCATAAACTTATATACCGGGAGAACATATATGTGCGCAAGTGATAAAGATTTTTTTTTTTTTTAAATTGACCAATCAGCAAATGAAAGGTCATTTATTTGTAAAACATTAATTGCATGTAAGCCGGCGTTTGTTTTGACCAATCATTCTCTGGAAAATCCATTTCCGTTTCGTGGCGCAGCAGCATTTACGGTGGTACAGAAAGCGTTTGGACGGTACAAGTAGGTCACGGGAGCCAAAAGTAACCGCAAAAAGTCTTCTAGATTGGAATTAGGTGTCTGGAAAGGGATCGCGCATCATTTTAGTTAAACTGACGGACCCGACCGCGTATTTGGAGTGTGTTTCGAGTTCGAGCAATCGCTGAAGAAGAATTGTTCAGAAGTACAAACAAAGGTCGGAGCGGCGGTCCAAACTTCGCCCCGAAGGCGGTTGACCGTCAAAGGTCGGGCTGAACCATGCGCCACGTATGCCTTTCCTCTCATCCTTTACCGGTTGTACACTCTTTTCTACAAGAATTGTAAGAAGGCGCTTGCTCTCCTTCTGGGGTGGTGGCAAGCATCAGGTGTGTGGAGATGTCTGTGCCTAGCATCTATGTCAGTCGGGATTCACCAGAGAGTGTCGAGCGGCCTTGAAGTTCATTCCTCGGTCTAGTGACTTTTCAGAGCTTAGGAGACTATTGTATCGGGATTTAGTGGAGGGGTCGCGAAGGATCCCTTCTGTGTGTGGCTCGGACTGTCGGCGACAGATTTGCGCTTTTTCTGGTCTTGGGCGCCAGCGGCGGATTACCTCGGCAACCCTGAGTTTTCGCTTACCTGGCTATTGATTTGGAACATGCTATTTATTAATTCGGTGGCGGGGGGGGATTTTCCCGGCTGTCATCGGCGTGATATTGGTCTAGACGAAACGGCTTCGCATGCTTTCTAACATTGTCCTCAGGTGCGCCCGTTCTTGGACAATGTCGGCGAGTTGAGGTTTCGTATTGATCTCTAACATCTCGTGTCCATTGATTTCACATGGGCGGGTGATACTACGTCTCCCCCGTATTCTGAAGTGAAGTGAAACGAATGGTGTTTCTGACGTTGTTAGCCGTGGCAAGAAGGGTGGTCTGGACGTCGCGAATGGAAGGGTTCTTGCGATACGAACTCTATTCTCATCAGGTTTTGATCGGGTTATTTGGGAATTTGCTGAAGATGAACATCAGAACTGAGAGAAAGCATTTGTTATAGATAGATTTCAACGAAAGGTGAATAAAAATGACGAGCTTGGTTGAAGTAAACGGGTGCCGGTCTTCATTTTTTTTTTTTAATCTCCTTTGATTCAATGGAGTTGTTTCCTGTCAAACCCTCCTCTAGGTTCTCTTTGCTTACCTAGTTAATGTCAGTAAATACCTTTCCCGTCGGTTTATTTTACGATCCATGTCGAATTTCCCAACCTCCCCAGTTTGTTTTTTACCCTCCCTTTTTCATCTCGACTGGGTTAGACTTTGATTTTTCCACTTCTTCATTTATTTTCATTTTATCCATCGATGTAAGCGAATGGGCTTCTTGATTCTATGTGTAGGCAGAATACAGCGACTGCTCTTATTTTTGTAGGATGGACGGATCCTATTAACATCTGTTATGTGTAGTTTGAATGTTTTGTTATATTTAATATGTTTTGGGGTTCATCTCCTTCCTCTTCATTTCATGATCAATAAATCTGTACATATTTTTATCCTGAAAATAGGAAAGAAAAGAAGACATTTAAGCTATTTGTACATAATACCATGTTTATATCATCGGGTGATTTCTTTGTCAATATGTGGTATTATGATTTATGTATAGTTAAATCCTGATGGATACTTTCTTGTGGTGAATGAGCAAATTGTAATCGATTAATGGGTCGTGAATCTGATTAGCTAGATCTAGGATAGGAAGTGTTAACCAGACTTGCCACATTCCCTTCCGGTCTTGTGCCAAAATTGTTGTATATACAGCATTAAATAATCATTATCTGGAAAATATGTCATAGCTTAGTTTAGACGGTCGACTGGAGCTTCTGAAGATATATCATGCTAACTATGAGAGTGTACAAGCAACGGTGAGAGCTTATAAAACGAGGAACAATTAAAAGCAGGATCTTTGGCTCTATCAACAAATATTCATTTGATTGAAATGTTTGAAACCACAAAGACACTGCATATTTATTCAAGAAGGAGACAGTACTTAGAAGCTGAGTACACACCTCAAGTTAAAGATAGTCTGTCAATAATTTGATCAAATGTGGAACTGTGGTTATACAAAATAATGAACGAACAATTGTAATTTTTTTGTAATTTCATAAACTCCAATTCATACCCATTTATTTCAAAATATATGTGGTTTTCACATTTGCTTACTTTGCATTATAATGGTTTTAAAACTTGCATTCATTTAATTTCAACCTGTATTTAAGAACATGATTCAAGATGTTAAGTTGATGTTTTGGTTTTGTAGCAATATGTAGTATTGTGTGAAACTATTACTGATGCTACAAATAAAGTTATTGTACCAAATTCTTGGAAAAGATAAATGTTTGAGGCCGATAAAATATTTTATAAAATACACAACCAAAGAACACTGGATATGATCCTTACTTCTTCGTCATTTTTATATTATGTTCATTAAGTGCATGGATAATCATTGTCAAGTAATTTCCCCTTGACAGTTTAGTTTCGTTTGGTTTATTTTTTTTGTACAGCATATCAACCTCAATAGGTTATTTAATGCCAACAACATTTTTTATTGCTGGTAATATTTTCTTTCGTCAAAAATCTGTTTCTGGTAATATTTTTCCTTCAAAATTTTATTGCTGGTAATAATTTTTTCAAAAAAGTATTGCTGGTAATAGTTCACTATTTCCCCATAGCTGGGATCCTAACAGATGCTACGACCCTAGGTCAGGGAACATCAACAAATAAAATTTGGTTCCACGCTAGTCAAAATCTCCTGATCAAAGGCCTTGCTGCTGGACGTAGTTGATCGTCTTACCCAGGACGCGGATGTTGTTTAACATCTTACCCAGGACGGTATTTAATCAACGGATATAGATTTTTCTTGGATTAGTGAATATATCTAAGTATATGACATTCTTTTTTTAGGACCGATCTGTTTTTGTTTTTTTTTGTTTTGTTTTTTTTTTTCTTTTTACCCGTTCTACCTGATTCTAATTGTATTATATTTACTACTCGGCTCAGAAATTGGACTCATTACCCAGAACTTTGAGATTAACCCAAATTTTCCTTTTGCCTTGCCACAAGAAAACCGGTGAGTACCACGGCCAAACATTTGAAAGTAAAAATAAAAACTAAACATTAGTCTTAATGTTGATGATGCTAATAGGTTGCTATTAAAATGAGCAACGGAAAGGATCCATATCTTTCATTATATTCTTTTTTTAGATATTACTCTCCTATACCCATTTTAGGCATTAGTATAACCGTGATGAACACCTTACCATATCAGAAAGAATGCCCATAATAGCTAAACGAAATGAATGTCAAATATACCTATCATCGAAAATAGTTTACATACAGATATGTCATTCTTGCAATTATATACAAATATGTATACACCTATCAGTATAAGTCCCACATAGTGAAAATACAGGGTGAGGCAGAAATAGCACCCACATGTATCTCCCAGAAATACCTCCCACAGTTATGGCTATTATTGGTCAATAAAAACCTCCTGATCAGAGGCCTTGCTGCTGGATGTAGTTTATCGTCTTACCCAGGACGTGGATGTAGTTTAACGTCTTAGCCAGGACGATTGACAGTTTAGAAAAGACAGATCTACTCAAGTGGCACTGCTAAGTTATTTGCATAGAAATAGTTATGGTTAGTATTGGCCAATCATTGAGCTAGCCTCATGTATATATAGAGACCGCCCAGACAGAAGAGAGAAATGATCTTGTGAAACTGCAGCAGCAATGATGACAGCTTATAAAACTTGTAACAATTCAAAACGGAATCCTTTTGCTTTATCAAAAATTCTCGTCTGATATAAAAGAATGAAAACACAAAGGCACAGCATGATATTTCTTCGAGTGGGAGACATTTCTTAGAAGCTGAGTATACACCTCAAGTTATGGATAGTCTGTCAATAATTTGATCAAATGTGCATCGTTGGTTATGAAACAAATGGCGGAACAACTGAAAATTTGCTGCAATCTCATAAACCCTATTTCATACTCATTTGTTTCAAAAATATATGTTGTTGTTTTCACAATTGCTTACTTTGCATTAGAATCGTCTTAAGACTTGCGTTCATTTATTTTCAGCCTGTTTTTTTAGATAGTTTCTACAAAGATGACTGCTAGAGAGAAACCCTAAAGAAGTTTACTGTTGTGGATTCCGAGATAAAATTCGGTCTCCAATAAATGACAAACCCAAGAATTAAATATAAGAAATAAAATGTATTTACACAATAATACAAAGGGAAATACTGTTAGTAAATCCAGGAACGCGATTATTAACAATCACATATAGATATATACAGTCTCGAAGTAGGACTTCCTTAGAGTCTACGTGCTTGTAACTGACTTCTACAAGCGGTTACCTCACACTATTACTCTACCTCCAACTCTATCACAATCTCAGTCTTCTTACTATCTCTACCCACTCTCTGACGATATTCAGTCACCCCCCCCCACGAGGGTGTCATGTGGCACAAGGCCTTTTTAACGTGGGCTTTCCCGAGCCATTAGGCTCGGCCAAAAAATAGCCCATTTGAACCCGTATAAACGGGTTCAGGGCCGGTTTTACCTCCCCGAAGGAGACTCCGCCCTTCGGCGTAGCCTCCTTCGGGTTCCTCCCGCCCATAGGAAGAAAGTTCAAACCGAGCAGTCGGTTCAAAACTTGAACGACTGACTCTGGGTATTTAACGGCAGCAGTCCAAGTAACACTTTGGTCGAGTCCACATATGAAAAAGGGGAGGACCCCATAACAGTTACATTCTTTTATTTGCTAAGATTAGGTACCTCGATTCCATTTTTCGATACCTCTTAATAACAACATAAACATATTGATGACATAACTTTGGTTCCGTTGAGTTATTTGCCTTTCTTCATCGTGATATGCTGTTGTTTTTTTTTACACGACCTAGTGGAGGTACCTAGTTCAGTATATTAGACAAGTGTGAACCTAGTGGGACAAAGAAAACGTCTCCCAGTTTCGTTTCAAGACTTTTGCGCAGTCACTATGAAAAGAGGGGATCCATGCTGGGTTTTATTTTTTTTTTTTTTGTTATTTTTTCTTCACTTTCTGCGATCCCGTCTCTCCTGACAATCGATTAATTTAGATTCGGTTCGATAAGTGTCAAGTGTCGCTATTCCCAACCTTGGATTCCCACCTTCAATGCCACAATTTCCAATCGAACAATAAAACTAATAATTTCAACTGACAATCAACGAAGACACAGCAGACAAAAATCCTACCACCCGGAAGATGAATACGAAGGGGGGGGGGCAAGAAGGAGAGAGAGAGAGAGAGAGAGAGGAAGAGAAAAAAATATACAATTCTTGTGACGACTGAAAAAAAACTTTCTTCTGCTTTCATTTACGCAATTTTTATTTCATCCCTACCCCTTCCCCCGCGCACACCTTCATTCAGTCGGGCGTTCACCGGCAGTTTTTTGGGTTTTTTTTTTCGATTGATGTCTTGAAATAGACTTTGCTGAATTCAGCACTAAATTCTAAAAAGCATCAAACGAAGAAAATTAATTGCTTGCGAATAGAAAAATCGCAATATATGGGGGAGTCCGTCAAAAATATAAAGTCTAGTATAATCCATTTTTTTATCCCATGACGCGTGGGGTTTTAGGCGTACTGCAGCCACGGTAGAAGCGATGTTTCTTGTATAAGCTAGCTTAACGGAGCCCAAACCTCTCCAGCCCGGTTTTTTGACTTCAGAGATTTTCCTTCCCCTAGACCGTTGCCATACAGAACCCAATCTGTCCTGCTATTTACCCATAGCTGGGGTTAGAAGAAGAGGATTCATACCTTCCCCAATGTTATTAGCACGTATGTGAATGTAATGGATTCCACTAGAATTCGAAATCGGCATTCCAATTCCTTAATCCTAGCCGCTATCCATTACTCCATAATGCATCTCCTTAATCTAGTTACGTAATAATAATTTATATACAGATCGCTAGGTTCTATAAGACACACTAGTTAAAATAGCAGGGAGATTACAGAGATAAAAAAAAAATCTTATTTTTAATGTATAAAACGCACTTGGTGTAATCACTCGGAAGACATTCTGACCACTGCTAAAAGAGTAAAACGATATGGTATGGATATATGTGAAGATCTGGCGGCTCTCCAAGATCATCCTGTCGGGAATAAAGGCTCAAAGTCAAAAAAGAACAAGCCACTGATAACGAAATAATTGGCAAAAAATATCAGTGAATTAACAAAGAGAAATTTTGCTGGAACTCAGGCCCTATAACCTAGACTGCCAAAAAAAGGGCTTCAGGTAACGATGTGTTTACCAGATTAGCGCCCACGAAAAGATTAATGGAATAGAGAGATTAACAGAATATCGTCAATAAGTATGAAAACCTTTTAAAACAACAAAAACGGGTAAATTTGCATTTTCTTTTTCTCTGCGACCCCATTCTTAACTTGTAGTGTCAAAACGGTCAGTTCCACCAAACAATCCGTAACTCTAACCTACTCCGTCATGGATATGACGATAAACTACACCCGCATCCTGGGTAAGACGATAAACTATGTCCAACCTCAGGCCTCTGATCAGAATGTTTTGAGGAGTGTGCAACAACCTCTTAATTGCCGGTATTCCCAGGTCCACTCTCACCGAGGTGGTAGTACTATGGGCAAATAGTGAACCCACAAACTGGGGTCAAAACACTAGGAAAGTGTAAAAATAGGTTTTAATACCAGCAATAAATTTTTGGGGGGTGGGGAATTATTACGAGCAATAGATTTTTGAAGGAAATCAATATTACCAGCAATGCATTTTTGAGGAAAAAAATATTACCAAGAATACATTTTTGTAAATAATTAACAGCAATACATTTGTGTAAATAATTATTACCAGCAATACATTTTTTAAGAAAAAAATATTACTAGCAATACAATTTTGAAGAAAAGAAAATATTACCAGTACTCTATTTTAGGAAAACATTGTCGGAATTAAATAACCCATTTTGGTTGATATACCATAAAACAAAACAAACCAAATAAAACAAACCAAGTTTAATTTTTTCTGCACCTTGATGCACAATTTGTGGTGCTATAACAACTAGTTCCACCAACCAACCCCAAACCCTAGCCTAATCTACTATTTTTGTCTCGAAAATCGATACTTAATATTCAGCATTTAATATTTGTTTAAACTCTCAAACTGAATATTTTTTTTTTCATTTTAGATGTCCATACTTTACAATTTGCGAACCGGTTTCAAATTCCATCCTATTCTCTCTCACAAGAAATCATCTATGAAATGGCATGCATCCATCTCTTCAATTCACAGCTATGAGTTAAATAGTAGGGTAGATTTCGCTCTCTAGCCTTATGTGAAAATCAGTCTAAGAGAATTGCAAACTATGAAAATATTAACACGGTTTATTTCCCAAGAATGGCAACTGGCAGATAATAGGTGGAATGCCATAATTACCTACATTCAAAAGGCTCATGTCATTAAAATACTTTAAAATTACACACATATTCGACTATCAACTTAGGGTCCAGTTTATGATTACACTTACAACGTATAGTTAATAAAGTCGGACACAAAGTAAGGGTTTAGTTTTGTGCCATACGCACACAGTAAATTGATCCCCTACTTTGAAAGAACATTTTTTAATCCTTCTTTAGAAATCAATTTTTCCTTAAATATTTCATATTCCCGGAATCAAATCAAACTACATAACTTTTTTTTTCTAAGAAAAATGGTCGAATTTGCGAAATTGGAATGTTAGCCAAAGCCACATGGAAATTAGTGCAAGAAAACAAATTGAGATTTTGCTTGTAAAATTCGTTTGTAAAGTTGACGTTTTCGCGTCATGATGAGTGGTTCGTTAAAATAGTCAATCATAAAAGCCGGGATGAAAATTGATCCTCAAACCGTAAAGTAATTCCCAGCAGGTTCCAATTTATCGATGGAAACGATTTTAAGAGCGTTGGGCATAAAAATCCAAATGGTTATGGTAAAAAGTCAGGAAATATTCCTCGTTCATTGACCGAATGGTTAGAATTACTGTCGATTGAAATTTATAATATCTTTTTATTGAAACACATTTCAGGAAATTCAATTTTCAAGTTCACTAAAGGTTCCAGCTCGTTCTAATACTGATGGCAGTTTCCATCCTAACCTTTTGTTTTTGACGCGACTGAAAGCTAATATCATTATTTTCTTTCTATCTAATGATTACAAAAGTTCGTGCAATATTTGCATTGTTAGCATAATTTCTAATCGAGCAGGGACTTTTGCATGGATCTAATAGTTACTTAATTTTTCTTTTTCTGCTGCTTAAATTATTTAAGTGAGACAACGTTGTGATTTTGTAACGCCAAACTATACGGTCTTTGGAAAACATGGGCAAATATACGCGCAATAAAAAGTATTTTCAAAAGGACGGTTTTTCCACTGACCCCGATTTTTGAACCATCTTCACTCCTCCGCAATGTTTATATTGTTTTAAAAAGCGATTATAAACAGTTGAAAGTGAATTTATACATTTTCTTTATTCTTCAGAATTTACAACAAAAAATAATAAAAGCCATTTATTAGATTGTTTATTTGCACACTATTTACATTATTCGGACTATTATCCTCGTCTCTGTCGCCATATTTATTACAACGTTTCGGCTGTTGTACGCTCCGGCTTTCTTCAGGTGGCTGGAGTATTGAAATGCACCCTTTATTTCGCTCATTGGACACATTGTACAATGGTAAAGGCGTTGGTTAGATCCAGTGACAGGACCCAAAGAGTGTGAGTTCAGTACCATGTTAAGGCAGTGGAGAACTTGGAGAGGGGAATTCAACAACTGATAACTGACATCCATTAGACATTAGTACGTGGAACTAGAACAAACTACCCCAGTGAGCCAAATAAAGAGCTCAGTTCGACATTCCAACGATCTAAGTTGAAATTTGCTGTTGTGACACCCTCATTCAGTTTTCCTCTATTCTGTTTCCGCTATATTAAACTTATTCACCGTTTTTATGATGTTTCAGGAATGGACTTTGAAGATGGAAGCCAAAGTATGAATTTTGGTACCATTACCGAATGATTGAATGATCTTTTACCACTCACTACTGCTCAGTTGGGAAGACATAGTCGAGCTGACACAAAACGATTTTAAATTGTTCTTTTTCTAGATGAATAAACCAAAAGGGTTTTTCAGTGACAAATGGTGTCAAGATGTCTAAACGTCTTATCTGTAAACCTGGGAAAAAAAGTAACTTAATTAGTTTAGTGTTTTTTTTTGTTTTTTTTTTACATATTAAATATTATGGGGATAGATAACTATTACATGCTGTTACACGTTTGGACAATTTTACTGCTACACCCGGTATATATATATATATATATATATATATATATATATATATATATATATATATATTAAGATAGTTTTATGTTTATACGTTCTTTTTATAGATACAAATGATCTGCTTATAATAAACAGTATTAACGACATTTTACCGGCTTGAATGTCAGAGAAATTTTCATAGAAAATATGCGTCCTCCGACATTCAGGTCAGTAAATGTCGTTAATACAATTTATTATAAGCAAAAGCATTTACTTAAATATTTGTATGTATAAAAATAATGTATAAACATAAAAAATGTCTTACAATAATTCTCTGACTTTGACCATTTCATATATATATATATATATATATATATATATATATATATATATATATATATATATATATATATATATATATATATGTGTGTGTGTAATTGTCCGAAAGCTTAGATCTGATTTAAACATGTACCGACATGGTAATTTCCTATCGTCTTTCAATGATAATAAGCTTATCAGACAATATGAAAGGAACTTAAAATAAATAGACACAACTTGTCTATATTATGTAATGAACGTGCATCAATATATATATATATATATATATATATATATATATATATATATATATATATATATATATATATATAGGGACACCATCTGCCGAGTTTCCAATATTACCGTGGCAGTTGCGCTAATATTCCACCACCCGTCTCTCATTTAGTTGAAATTTCCGGGAATAGGTACCTTCTCCATTGATTAATGATTAGAACAGATACCACACATTGATCCTGGCCTAAAAAGATACATGAGCCACTTTTATCGAACAGCACTGTATTTGTGAGATCCATACCAAAATACATATATTTGAAGTTAATCGTACACCTGGGTCGCCATTTCCATCTTATTGTACTTAATTTTGTCTTTTTTTTCCTTTTATTTTCTATATGCAACATCCCCGTCTAAACTTTGTAATTTTATTTTTATGTTGTATTTCTTTCTTTTTTTTTTAGTAAAAGGAGAAGATAGATTCACCTATCATCCGGTTTGTACTCCTCCCCGATCATTTGAACAGGAGTAGAGGTTTATCCCTTATTTCTTCTTTAAGATTGTGTTTCCCTTTCCATCTAACGTCATTTTCATTCTGTTTCTCTTCCCAGTAGCCCGATGCATCTTAGTGGCATTATCGCCTTCTTTGGGTTGAATTGATTAAAAAAAAACGGACTAACTCGATAAACATTACCCCCGCTCCACCGAAACTACTAAAGAAAGAAAGGGCTTTTATGTAATAAATAACAATTATATTGCTCTTCAAATGAGCTGCAACTTTAGTGCCACTAGTTCAAAATTTTATAGATAGGACTCATAATATTACGCCCACAAAACTGAATCATCCCCATTTCCCCCATATTCCATTTGTAAGGAGGAAGTTATACTCAGACAGCTGGGACTCTGTGGAACAAAGTGCTGCGGGGATACTTATCTGAATATTACAATCAACCTTGTCAAGGGGTGGTAGCACCTGCCAGGATCCCAGCTACGGACAAATAGTGAACCCCTAAACACAATGAAAGTATAAAAATATGTTTTTTATAGTAAAATAACCAGTAATACATTTTATAATAGTATTAACAACGATACATTTCATCTGTAGTGACAGTTATGCAATTGCGTCCAATATATTTAAATTTTAGCATTAAATAACCCATAGAAGTTGATATGCCGCTAAACAAAATCAAATAAACTAAATCAATCAAAATATTTAGAGTTCAACATTAAATAATCCATAGAGGTTGATATGCCGCTAAACAAAATCAACCAAACCAAACCAAACCAATCAAAATATTTAGATTTTGGCATTAAATAAACCCATAGAGATTGATATGCCGCTAAACAAAATCAACCAAACCAGTTTACATTGAAAAATTGTTTTCAACCGTTTCTAATCTCTAACTACGTAAAACGACATGTAGAAACATTTTTAACATAATGTATAACCATTCCTATATATTCTACGCTATTCTTTTCTTTTATTTTGGTTAAAGTTTGTAGGTGGCATTTTTCTTACAGGTAGGGCGACTCTCGACATTAGTAGGGTAACAATTCATTTGGCGTATTTCGTTGGACAAAGACCTTCTTCTCAGTGTCAATCGCCTGAGATCACATGATGGTACCGATTCCAACAACTTGCTGAAAAATACTTTTTTGTAGTGAAGACTTTTATTACAAAACACATGATATTTGTCGATGGATATAGCTTATAGCTTAGGGTGTCAGACGGAGGAAGTCTGACGAGTGTTTTGAACATTTTAAGGGATGAAAAGAGGCGGGGAACCCATACAGATGAGCAGAAAACCTGCATTTACCAACGTTTACCAATGGAAACTGTTGTTAAGGCAATTTCCATTTGATAAGAAGTTGACGGCGGGAAGTAATGTCAATGGAAAAAAAAGTTTATCAAATGCAATAATAATAATAATAATATCAATACTGGTAAAATTTCACGGCTTCCATTGTTTTCTTTCTTTCATTTTAATGAAACTGTATCTCTGATGTCTTTTCTGTCGCTATCCAATTGTAAGAGTTCATTGATGATGAGATATTGACAGAGCGTTTATTTCTTTCATTTTCTCATTGAAACAAAGTAGCCACTCGAATATATATTTTCCGTCTTTCCAAGCGATCAAAACGGAACAATCTATTATTTATGAGACATTGACAGGGCTTTTCTTTCATTTTCTCACTAAAACCAAGTAGCGTCTAATATGTCTGTTCCGTCTCTCCATGCGATCAAAACGGAATTGTCTATCATTTGTCAGGTATTGGCAGAGCGTAACGTATATTATAAGCAAGGATATAATGGCGGGACAAGCAAAATTATAATTTGTAGTCAAAATACCATCAATATAATTTCCCTTTATCGCGTGCATGCATTTTTCTTTTAATTTGGAATTGTGATGAGTCAAATAAAATAAAATAAAGTAAAATATAAAAACAAAAATGCAGAAAATAATAGAAAATAATTCAAATTTAAGCAAAGCATTTGCTTTCATTTACGATCTTTACATCTTTTTTTAGATTTTTCCCTTTCTTTATATATATTGTGTTGGTGCTTAATTATCAGGCGTTTTTGTTTATTGCTGTTTTCTTTACTTTTTTTAATAAAAATATTTTATTTTCACGTTATAAAAATGCGCGTCGATAATCATACGCCCCGGAATAATCCTTTAAAAATGTTAATATTGAAGTATTATATTTCTTTTTTCATAACAAATATTTTTTTTAAAACGCCTGATAATTATGCACCAACCTAATATATTTCCCTCTCAAATAAAAAGATGAAAAAGACGAAAAGATTAACCTCGGCCGAAAAACACTGGATATTGACGGATCAGCTGTTAAATATTTTTTAAGCAAAAAGAAAAAAAAATATGTCTATGCTACGGCCGTGAAAAAGAAACAAGATTATGTCCGAACAATGTATATTCAGAAAGCCTAACAGAAATTTCTGAAGCAAATTTCAGCCTGAGAGTTACGATTTATAACTGTTAGAGTAGATGGTATAAAACATGGTGTGTTGGGACCGTGATTGCCATTTAAAATACCAATATCTACTCACGTTTCGATGTTCTTAACTTCCGGTTGCAGACTGAAAAGCTGTTTCCGTTTCGGTTGCATAATCTCCGCTGTATCAATGAAAATGGTTTCCTAAGTCAATCATTGATGCTTGCAGCAGCACCGCGCTTTTCGACTTAGTTCAGCAATATCAACAAAACCACCTCAGAATAAAGAGAAAAACGTTGATTTCATTTTCGATTTTCCACTCTTTATTTCAGACTATAAACGAAGCTTTGAACGCAGTCACAAAGAATATTATTGAGGGAAGCATGTAAAAATTAATTAAAAACTAAATGCATTTGTAAATATACGATAGATGTTTTGCATTTTAAAAAGACGTTCCCGAACATGAAGAATTTTCTATCCGATCCAAACGTCTGATTCAATCAGAGCAGAAATAATCGTTAGTTTTACTTTCTTGCATAACATTATAGACTGTGAATGGTCTGTATCTTTTCTAGTGAATGCACCGACTAAAAGAATCACCCGTACAGATTAATTGATAATAAATATTTTCAATTTCGTTAATCATTCTTGGCCACTGTGTAGAGTAGCACCAATGTCAATGTCCGAACATAAACCTTACTTTATGGTCTTTGAGAAATAATCATGCACCTCACTTGGTCTTTTGTTTATTGAAAAAAAAATGTGCGTTAAAAGTTTTTCCCACGCTTGAAAAACCGGAGAAAGATATGCGATCAAGTCCTCCCCTATTCGTCGGCCAGGAGTAAGCACAGAACAAACCTACTTGGCTTTCACTTTAGTCTGGTGGTAAATCGATAGCAAAGCCTATTCTGAAATATTACATTGTGAAGTGCCGATCTTATAGCAGCAAGGATACAGAAATGAATAAACTTCTTTTGTTAATAAGAATTTGCTTATGTTTCATGGAGCCCTTAAGTGTCAAGTGACAGACCGTTGGTGAGAGCAGTCAGTTGAATTTTAAATTTCCATGAACGACAACGCAAATCTGATATGTTCTCAAAAGGAACCGAAAATTTACAACAGGGCAGTACTGTGCCCCTCTTGGTGACTTTTCAATAAAACTTTCTCTTTTATCTTTCACTCCAGAATTACACGCAGACATACGCGCGCACACCAGCACAGAAATACACACGTACAAACACACACAATGAATCCCAAACACGTACATACATACAAAAAGAAAAAAAAAGTAATCAATCTAACACCAATTATAGTAACAAACCAATTAGCGCCTAAATTAATAACGTCAAATTTAGGATAAAAATTAAGGTAAAATCTGCAG
Organism: Acanthosepion pharaonis; assembly: GCA_903632075.3. Lineage (NCBI taxonomy): Eukaryota > Metazoa > Mollusca > Cephalopoda > Sepiida > Sepiidae > Acanthosepion > Acanthosepion pharaonis. Next base: position 546,792 of record CAHIKZ030005475.1, read on the forward strand.
ACAAGCGCTCCTAACGAGTGGACTGAACAATTACAAAAATGTAAATTGAAATACAATTTAAATGTGACTATATAAACATCAGCAGTGGTAAGTATGTTAAATGGTCATACGTTTAAAAAAATACAAACTATTATTTAAAATCAAGGTATTTTAAAATATCCTCTGTAAACATTTTAAAACATTTGAATAGTATTCATAATTAATGTTGCTAAAAGTTGGTTTCAATATTTTAATAAAGAATTAAGAATGTTTAGCTTATGTTTATTATTTTCATGAAAGTTCTACAGTACTTAACCATAGCGAATTTCACTTCACAATTTAAAAATTAACTTTCAGATGAACATAGCAATTTTGTCTGAGAAAAAAAACCAGAACACCTTGATGATGACATTGTGCTAATGTCGAAAGTACTCGGAATAAATAAAAATGTTTCAAAATGGCAATTTTCTCCTTTCCTTTAATAAGGATACTAAGAAATTGTTCGTGAATATGAGAGGATCCTATTGAAAATAAGTAGACAAAACTTATCTAAATTATTTAATGATACATGCCTTAATGTATACACACACACACACACACACACACACACATATATATATATATATATATATATATATATATATATATATATATATATATATATATATATTATGTATTTAGCCAGTATAAAGGGCGAATCTTTTTTTATTTTTTAACATATATACATTAAACGCCCGCATATTTATGTGGGTGTTTTCTGTATGCGTTTAAATTCATAAGAATGTTTTTATTTTCCGAACACGGTCAGCATGCAAATTTTACAGACATTGTGTCCAGAAAAGAAAACACTTTTAAGAACACAAGAAAAATTAAATAAAAGGCTTAATCACAGTAATTTGTCTTTCGTCTTTAACAGAACACACACACACACACATATCTAGATCTATAAAAAAATATATATCTAGATCTGTTAAATAAATCAACAGAAAGAGAAGCTAAATAGCTGATACTCCTACTTAACTATGAGCCCCATTTGAAGATCTGTTAAAATTAAACTCACTACATGTTATTCGTTGTATTTACATTGAATTGCTATATTTTACAACACTTTGCCTTTAAAGTTTTTATTATTAGCCGTAAGAAGACACTTTCTGTCGTAATTTTACATTCACAAGTAGAAAAATAATGATCATTTTGCAACGTATGTTTTATTATTGCTAATCAATATTATTTTTTGATGTTTTATACACATATATATTTGATGTTCTAGTTTCTATAAAAACGACAATGGTAACTATTGAAATTAAACATAAGAAATAAATAAATTTTTAAGACACCTGTCTTAGCCAAGAATACACATTAAAAAAAATTGGCAGTTAACTGGTTAATTAGAAATGAATTACATAAAACTGAATCTCAATTGTACCCCATTTTTATCAAACATTTTAGTGTTGTCAAGCTCCAGGAAATTAATCCCGAGGAGCGAAATGGGCATAAAAATGGAGTTTCAGTTTTGTGTAATTCCTATATATATATATATATATATATATATATATATATATATATATATATATATATGTATTATGTATTTAGGGCAGCAATCCTTGTTTTATGCAAGCTTCATTAAATATCGTAGATAAATTATACAAAAGCTGTCAAATGTTTTATTTTTCCAAGCGCTTTCGGCTGTACATTTAGCCACTTTTAAAGATGAATTATATTTACTGTTAACTGAAAATGGATTGTTGTATGTATATATTTAGTATTATAGAATATGTTATTTTGAAAACACGGTCAACATATTGCATCCATGTTCATAGTTGATTTTATTTGTTTTTATTAACAAGGATTCCATTATTTTTAGCCCGATATCTTCTTTCTCTCTTCCCAAGGAATTGTCATAGAAAATAATAAACTTAGAAAACAAAGTGTAATTAGTTAGAATGTGAAACTTAAACATCACTGAAAGCCATACTATAATATCTGCAATTATGTCGTTCTCGCTAGATGTTAATGAACATTACATCAATTTTATACGGATCGAAAGAATAATTGGAGTCGATTATCGTACTTTTCAATCTAAATTTATGTTCGCTGGTATTTCATTTATAAAAATATATATCTAGATCTATAAAATATATATCTAGATCTGTGAAATATATATCTAGATCTATAAAAAATATATATCTAGATCTGTGAAATATATATCTAGATCTATTATAATATATCTAGATCTATGAAATATATATCTAGATCAATAAAAAATATATATCTAGATTCTGTGAAATATATATCTAGATCTATAAAAAATATATCTAGATCTGTGAAATATATATCTAGATCTATAAAAATATATATCTAGATCTGTGAAATATATATCTAGATCTATTATAATATATCTAGATCTATGAAATATATATCTAGATCAATAAAAATATATATCTAGATCTGTGAAATATATATCTAGATCTATAAAAAATATATCTAGATCTGTGAAATATATATCTAGATCTATAAAAAATATATATCTAGATCTGTGAAATATATATCTAGATCTATAAAATATATATCTAGATCTATGAAATATATATCTAGATCTATAAAATATATATATCTATATCTATGAAATATATATCTAGATCTATTAAAAATATATATCTAGATCTATAAAATATATATATCTATATCTATGAAATATATATCTAGATCTATAAAAATATATATCTAGATCTATAAAATATATATCTAAATCTATGAAATATATATCTAGATCTATAAAATGTATATCTAGATCTGTGAAATATATATCTAGATCTATAAAATATATATCTAGATCTATAAAATATATATCTAGATCTATAAAAAAATATATATCTAGATCTGTGAAATAAATCAACAGAAAGAGAAGCTAAATAGCTGATAATCCTACATAACTATGAGCCCCATTTGAGAATCTGTTAAAATTAAACTCACTACATGTTATTCCTTGTATTTACATTGAATTGCTATATTTTACAACACTTTGCCTTTAAAGTTTTTATTATTAGCCGTAAGAAGACACTTTCTGTCGTAATTTTACATTCACAAGTAATAGTCTCTGAACTTAGTAAACACTTATGACTAAACATACTTATTCAAACGGCTCTTTGCGAAATATGATAATGGAAGTACTTTTTAATCTGTGTTATGAAATTTCAAGTAGGCAAACTCCACGAATTCATTTTTAATTT
>CAHIKZ030005475.1:552500-607500 GCA_903632075.3 Acanthosepion pharaonis
AAGAATAACGTAGAAAGAAAATGAAAGCAAGAAAAAGAAAGAAAAAAGAACGAAAAAGAAAGAAAGAAAGAATAAGATAGAAAGAAAAAGAAAGCAAGAAAAAGAAAGAAAGAAAAAGTAAGAAAGAAAGAAAGAAAGAAAGAAAGAAAAAATAAGATAGAAAGAAAAAGAAAACAAGAAAAAGAAAGAAAGAAAAAAAGAAAGAAAGAAAGAAAGAAAGAAAGAAAGAATAAGACAGAAAGAAAAAGAAAGCAAGAAAATGAAAGAAAGAAAAAAGAAGAAAGAAATACGGTAGAAAGAAAGAAAGAAAGAAAGAAAGAAAGAAAGAAAGCCGTGAAAATTTCACGGGTATGATTATTATTATTGTTATTATTGTATTTGTTGTTTTGATAAACTTTTTTCCATTAACCTTACTTTCCGCCGTCAACTTCTTACCAAATGGAAATTGCCTTAACAACAGTTTCCATTGGTAAACGTTGGTAAATGCAGGTTTTCTGCTCATCTGTATGGATTCCCTGCCTCTTTTCATCCCTTAAAATGTTCAAAACACTCGTCAGACTTCCTCCGTCTGACACCCTAAGCTATGATCTATCCTTCCACAATTATCATGTTTTTTGTTGTTTTTTTTATTTGTAATAATATTCTTCAATGTGAAACGTATTTTTTCAGCAAGTTGTTGGAATCGGTACCATCATATGATCTCAGGCGATTGACACTGAGAACAAAATCTATCGTCTTTGTCCAACGAAATACGCCGAACAAACTTTTACCCTTCTAATGTCGAGAGTCGACCTACCTGTAGGAAAAATGCCATCTACAAACTTTAACCAAAATAAAAGAAAAGAATAGCGTATAATTGCTACATGTCGTTTTACGTACTTAGAGATTGGAAACAGTTGGAAATAATTTTGCAATGTAAACTAGTTACATGTTCTTTAGCGACATATCAACCTATTATGGGTTATTTAATGCTGAAATGTAAATATTTTGCACGCAATTGCGTCCCTCCAACTGGAGATAATATGTATCGTCTGTAATTCTAATATAAAATGTATTGCTGGTCGTTTTGCTATAAAAATATATTTTTATACTTTCATAGTGTTCTTTATGTTTGGAGGTTCACTATTCGACAACAGCTGGGACCCTAGCATGTGATTACTACCCCGACTCATGGTGGGCCAGAAGACAACAGCAATAATGAGGTGTTTCCACGCTCCTCAAAGCCTCCGACCTCCCGATCGAAGAAGTTACTGCCAAATGTAGTTTATCGTCATACTGTCGATATAAATTTCTGCACACTCTACTAAAATATATGACAATTATTGCTATGTATTCCTGTCGTAAAGTAAATAATAACTGCAATGTATCTCTCAATGTATGAGGCTGGGCTGAAAAGTTCATAGACTGACTATGAAGGAGAGACGCTAAAGCTGTGAAATCTTATATGCCTTAATTTCCGCTCTTCTTAATAATTGCCTTGTTTCTTTCCATGTACAAGGCTGGGCTGAAAAGTTCATAGATTGACTATGAAGGAGAGACGCTAAAGCTGTGAAATCTTATATGCCTTAATTTCCGCTCTTCTTGATAATTGCCTTGTTTCTTTCCATGTACAAGGCTGGGCTGAAAATTTCATAGACTGACTATGAAGGAGAGACGCTAAAGCTGTGAAATCTTATATGCCTTAATTTCCGCTCTTCTTAATAATTGCCTTGTTTCTTTCCATGTACAAGGCTGGGCTGAAAAGTTCATAGATTGACTATGAAGGAGAGACGCTAAAGCTGTGAAATCTTATATGCCTTAATTTCCGCTCTTCTTAATAATTGCCTTGTTTCTTTCCATGTACAAGGCTGGGCTGAAAAGTTCATAGACTGACTATGAAGGAGAGACGCTAAAGCTGTGAAATCTTATATGCCTTAATTTCCGCTCTTCTTAATAATTGCCTTGTTTCTTTCCATGTACAAGGCTTGAAAAGTTCATAGACTGACTATGAAGGGAGAGACGCTAAAGCTGTGAAATCTTATATGCCTTAATTTCCGCTCTTCTTAATAATTGCCTTGTTTCTTTCCATGTACAAGGCTGGCTGAAAAGTTCATAGATTGACTATGAAGGAGAGACGCTAAAGCTGTGAAATCTTATATGCCTTAATTTCCGCTCTTCTTAATAATTGCCTTGTTTCTTTCCATGTACAAGGCTGGGCTGAAAAGTTCATAGACTGACTATGAAGGAGAGACGCTAAAGCTGTGAAATCTTATATGCCTTAATTTCCGCTCTTCTTAATAATTGCCTTGTTTCTTTCCATGTACAAGGCTGGGCTGAAAAGTTCATAGACTGACTATGAAGGAGAGATGCTAAAGCTGTGAAATCTTATATGCCTTAATTTCCGCTCTTCTTAATAATTGCCCTTGTTTCTTTTCCATGTACAAGGCTGGGCTGAAAAGTTCATAGACTGACTATGAAGGAGAGACGCTAAAGCTGTGAAATCTTATATGCCTTAATTTCCGCTCTTCTTAATAATTGCCTTGTTTCTTTCCATGTACAAGGCTGGGCTGAAAAGTTCATAGACTGACTATGAAAGGAGACGCTAAAGCTGTGAAATCTTATATGCCTTAATTTCCGCTCTTCTTAATAATTGCCTTGTTTCTTTCCATGTACAAGGCTATGAAAAGTTCATAGACTGACTATGAAGGAGAGACGCTAAAGCTGTGAAATCTTATATGCCTTAATTTCCGCTCTTCTTAATAATTGCCTTGTTTCTTTCCATGTACAAGGCTGGGCTGAAAAGTTCATAGATTGACTATGAAGGAGAGACGCTAAAGCTGTGAAATCTTATATGCCTTAATTTCCGCTCTTCTTAATAATTGCCTTGTTTCTTTCCATGTACAAGGCTGGGCTGAAAAGTTCATAGACTGACTATGAAGGAGAGACGCTAAAGCTGTGAAATCTTATATGCCTTAATTTCCGCTCTTCTTAATAATTGCCTTGTTTCTTTCCATGTACAAGGCTGGGCTGAAAAGTTCATAGACTGACTATGAAGGAGACGCTAAAAGCTGTGAAATCTTATATGCCTTAATTTCCCGCTCTTCTTAATAATTGCCTTGTTTCTTTCCATGTACAAGGCTGGGCTGAAAAGTTCATAGATTGACTATGAAGGAGAGACGCTAAAGCTGTGAAATCTTATATGCCTTAATTTCCGCTCTTCTTAATAATTGCCTTGTTTCTTTCCATGTACAAGGCTGGGCTGAAAAGTTCATAGACTGACTATGAAGGAGAGACGCTAAAGCTGTGAAATCTTTATATGCCTTAATTTCCGCTCTTCTTAATAATTGCCTTGTTTCTTTCCATGTACAAGGCTGGGCTGAAAAGTTCATAGATTGACTATGAAGGAGAGACGCTAAAGCTGTGAAATCTTATATGCCTTAATTTCCGCTCTTCTTAATAATTGCCTTGTTTCTTTCCATGTACAAGGCTGGGCTGAAAAGTTCATAGACTGACTATGAAGGAGAGACGCTAAAGCTGTGAAATCTTATATGCCTTAATTTCCGCTCTTCTTAATAATTGCCTTGTTTCTTTCCATGTACAAGGCTGGGCTGAAAAGTTCATAGATTGACTATGAAGGAGAGACGCTAAAGCTGTGAAATCTTATATGCCTTAATTTCCGCTCTTCTTAATAATTGCCTTGTTTCTTTCCATGTACAAGGCTGGGCTGAAAAAGTTCATAGATTGACTATGAAGGAGAGACGCTAAAGCTGTGAAATCTTATATGCCTTAATTTTCGCTCTTCTTAATAATTGCCTTGTTTCTTTCCATGTACAAGGCTGGGCTGAAAAGTTCATAGATTGACTATGAAGGAATGACGCTAGAGCTGTGAAATCTTATATGCCTAAATTGCAGCTCTTCTTATTATTAACTGCATTATTTATTTCCATGTACGACGCTGGACTGAAAAGTTCATAGACTGACTATGAAAGAGCGACGCTAGAGCTGTGAAATTTTATATGCCTTAATTTCAGCTCTTATTATTAACTGCATTGTTTCTCTCTGTGTATGAGGCTGGGCTGAAAAGTTCATAGACTTACTATGAAGGAGTGACGCTAGACCTGTGAAATGTTACATGCCTTAATTTCAGCCCTTATTATCAATAACCACATTTTTTCTTTCTATGTACGTTGCTGGGCTGAAAAGTTCATACAATCACTTTCGATTATGAGTCCGTAATCTTTCCGCAAACGTCTGACTTTTTTTTTTGGGGGGGGTTATAAATAATTTAATCTGCTTGAGCGTGCATCTGGCTTTCAAAGGCGCAGCGTTTGGGGTCTTGCTTGATTTTAAATTTCGAAAATATTTATGATTCATTTTGATTTATGGGAAAACAGATGCTTTTCTTTTTCATTCAAAAATCAATAAAAGTGTTGCCCTCCAAATGCCGCGCAGTGTATGTGGTGCCTAGCTGTAGGTTACTGTGCTTGGATTTGATTTTCGGAGTCAATGAACATCGAGGAATTCAGGTCACCCTTGTCCAGAGAAGAAAACAACGCAGAAATGTGGCAACCAGAAGACGAGAATTGAAAGATACAATAATGCCGCTGCTACATGAAGAAAATGGTTTCGGCTGGTATGTTTTATCTATTCTTCGCTGTTGCCATTGCTTCGAAAATTGTACCAAATTATTCCTTGAAATCTATTCAGAGAAGTATATTCTCTTTTTGTTCACTTTATGTAGTTTTATTTGCTGAGGACCTTTTTATGCTGCACTTGGAATTTTAATTGTGAAAAAGGCAAATTTCATTTTTCATTGATAATTTGTATACATGTTATTGGCCATCTTTTGACACACAAATGTAATTCAATTTTTGTGAGTTAAGAATAAAATTTTCTTATGTTCTTAAACTTGTGTCGTTTATGTTTCTGTAGACATGCTATTAACTTATTCTTTCCTCAAAGATCTGTTTGAACTATTTTTTCGCAGGGTGATTTTTACTCCCAAAGATCTGACAATAATCCAAATTACGGAATGAATATATACTCCTGCTAATCTTTTCTGAATTAATTCAGGAATTAAAGTAAATATCACTGAAATAATAGGCTTGAGCATAATGTAAATCCCATGTTAATCTTTCTGTTGTGGAAATGCATTCCAGTTTGTTTTTGTTTCGAATTTCCTTGCAAATAACATTACAATAGGTATGCGTTAAAAAGCCATTGGTATAGAATGCATTGCAAATATTCTTATTATCAATGCTTTGTAAATAATTCTTACAAGAAAACACGCATTTTATATATATTGTACACATTTTATATATATTGTACACATTTTATATATATTGTACACATTTTATATATATTGTATTGCAAATGATTTTACTATAAGAATGTATTGGAAATGATTTTACTACAGAAATGCATTAAAATTAATTTATTACAGAAATGCATTCAAGCAGATTAAATTATTTATAAAGCCCCCCCCTAAAAAAAGTCAGATGTTTGCGGAAAGATTACGGACTATAATCGAAAGCGATTGTATGAACTTTTCAGCCCAGCCTCATACATAGAGCGAAACAATGCAGTTATCAATAGGAAGAGATGAAATTTAAGGCATATAAGATTTCTCTACTCTAGCGTCACTTCTTCATAGTCAGTCTATGAACTTTTCAGTCCAGCCTCGTATATAGAGAGAAACAATGCAGTTATTAATAAGAAGAGCTGAAATTAAGGCATGGAAGATTTCACAGCTCTAACGTCACTCCTTCATAGTCAGTCTATGAACTTTTCAGCCCACCGTTGTATACTATGAAAGTACAATGGGTAAATTCTCGCCATTTATATTTTTAATTTCGCGCATGCGTGTTTTTTGTTTTTCTTTTGTCGGCTTCACAGTATAGTAGGGTCAGATTGACAACATCTGCGTTAAAACAAATACGATGAAATTCAGAATCTGCATTCTGTACTGCTTTGCAATCGTGTCGGAATTTCCAAAACGAACGTTTCAGAGTATTTGTATGCCAATCTGCGGAAAGTGCAGAGAATTCAGAACGAGTTGTAAGAGTCTAATGGTGATTACGGAAGTGTTTAGTGATATTAGTAGTGATGGTGACATTATGCCTCCATTCATCTTGGCACATGGCCTCAGTCTCAACACGGCGACCGACATCAAATCCCTTGAGAAGGCAATCTTGCCCTGGACCAAGAGGATTGCTGCTGGAAGACCCTAATCCTGGCAACATGACTCTGCAACATGCCACACAAGCAGGAGTATCCAATCATGGCTGTCAGACTATTTCTTCTTCTGCCTCACCCGTTATATCTGGCTACCTAACTCCCCAGATTGCAAGCCCGTTGATTATTATGTGTGAGACACAGTTGAGCGTGAGACCAACAAAACTACTTGTAACACCAAAGATGAGCTGAAGGCATGGCAGCTTTCATCAACTTAAAGAAGGAGAACATTCAGAAGATTTTCAGGAGATTCCAGTCTTCTGGAGGCCGTGGTTGGAGCCAATTTATTGAATAATGTTATTCTTCAGCATTTCAAGATAATTTTGTGCAATTTTGGTAAATATATCCTTTAAAAGGAGATATCAGTTTTATTTTCATTTTTGCGTAATTTAGACGACAATTTCTCTATTGCACCCTGTATATTCACATAGGAAATAACTCGCATATATAGTGTTCTGTACCATCCGCGTTTTACATATCCAGCCGCAGATAACTGGTGATGACGACCTGGAATTTATTAGAGTATGCACTTATGCTCAAACCTAGTTAAAGAATAAACGGCTATAAACAAACCTTGAGATTCAGTCATTTTTTTTTATTTATGTTTAGAAGCTAATCTATTTTCGCTTTCATTTGAAACCTCCGTGAGATTAATCAGCATGCAGAGACCCCTTGCCATCCGCTTCGATAAATAGATTTTCCAAACACCTTCACATTGCGACTTGATAAGAATGTCATTTTAAATAGCGTAACAAACATCTTGATCATTCGTTAGTATAAAACTCTAGACGCTGTTTGATTTTCTCCTATGAGAGATTCTCGGTGTTAAAAAAATCTTCGTTATTATAGTTACATGATTGCGCACGCATTTACGATGTGAGAGAATCTTGTTTTTTATTATACGTAAATTTATTCAAAATGGTGTCAGCATCTTTATTGATATAGCGACAACCTTTCATCTATGTTTAAGATATGAAATTATTATTATACGTAAATTTATTCAAAATGGTGTCACCATCTTGATTGATATAGGGAGAACATTTCATCTATGTCTAAAATGTGAAATTATTATTATACATAAATTTATTCAAAATGGTGTCACCATCTTTATTGATATAGCGACAACATTTCATCTATGTTTAAGATATGAAATTATTATTATACGTAAATTTATTCAAAATTGTATCACCATCTTGATTGATATAGGGAGAACATTTCATCTATGTCTAAAATGTGAAATTATTATTATACGTAAATTTATTCAAAATGGTGTCAACATCTTGGTGGATATAGCGACAACATTTCAACTATGTCTAAGATGTGAAATTATTATTATACGTAAATTTCTTCGAACTACAGTTTTCATCTTGATTGTTATAACAATTCAGTTCTATTCACAGTAATCCGCCTGCATACGGATAGAAAGTAAATTCAGTAAATATAAATAAATAGAAAGAGTTGTAAGGAAAATTTCTGTCTTCTTATCAGACTTATTTAAATTTTATAGTAGCGTGATTCTGAGAGAATTAGAATTACTACCTTGATTCCTTATGGGCGGTCAAAATCTTAGTTTCTATTCTTTCTTTTTATATATTCTGTCATTTCGGGACGTAGGCGATCATGGCTCTCCACTTCGCCCCCCCTCTATTTGTAGCTCTCAATAAGTTTCATCCCTTTGCAGAATTCACTCAGGCCATATTCTGTCGTTCAGTTGGTTAAGCCCACCAGGTATGTCATGCGTTCCTTTCCCTTGTCTCTCTTTCCCTTGTCTCTCTTTCCCTCTATTCGACCTTTATGTGCCGTGTCCCTTCAGGACGTAGGCGAGCATGGCTCTCCACTTCCTCCTATCTCTAGTAGCTCCCAATAAGTTTCGTCGCTCTGCCACCTCCTCTAGACCACGTTCTGTCATCCACTTGCTTAATCCCGCCAGGTATGTCATGCGTTGCTTTCTCTTGTCTCTCACCTTCCCTCTATTCGACCTGTGAGCATCAGATTCTCCAGGATCTCGCTTCTCATTATGTTTCTCAGAATCTTCAGATGCCTCTTCCTGATGTTAAGTATAATCCTCCTCCTTGTTTGAATCCACTCTAAGACCTCATCGTTGCTCACAGCCTCGGTCTATGATATGTTTGACATTCATCTCCGTTGCCTCGAGTCTCTTCTTTATCTTTGAGGAAATTTGTCCAATATTCGCTGCCATAAAGAAGGACAGATGTCACGTAACAGCTTAGTATTCTTTTCCAAATAAATCCTCCTGATCCGGAATACTCTGCCCATCTTTTGGATTGTGTCCTTGGCCATCCCAATACGTCTACGGATCTCAGTTTCGCACATACTGTCCTCTTTCAAAACATTTCCCAGATATTTAACCTTCCTGCTTCATTTTAGTGCCACAGACGTGCAAATCGCATTTTGGCTCATCCTTTTACTGATGACCATTAGCAGCATTACGTATAGAATTGACACAGTTTTGATATCAGACACCGAAAAAAAACACAGAAATTCCTACAGAAACTTGTAAAGGAGAACGAAAAGAAATGACTAAACATCAATTGAAAAAGACTAAATATATGATCGTTCGTGTAGTGAGAGAATACACTTACCACGCCGGGCAAAGCCGACATGTACCTTTTTGGCGTGTAAATTCAATATGGCCGACATCGCGAGGGAACGACGATGTCAAGCGTGGTTGCGAGGAGCGGCCATTTGCAATCGTCCCACTACGCATGCGTGACGCTACTTTTTGAATAGGATCGAGGCATTTGTAAGTGTGACTGTTGAACGGTGCCAGATGATTTCTAGCGGTTTTATATGCATTGGATTTTTTTTAAATTGTACCTATATTTTCTTTCGGGATTTTGGGATTTGTTTGTTTTGTTTTAAACTTAAGCTATCATCACTGTGAAATATCACTGTGAAAAAATGATGCATTCCAACAAGTGACTTCGTCTTAATTTTTTCATCTGAAGTAAATTCTTTTCAAGAAAATGTAACTTTTTTTACACACACGAACACAGAGAAAAAAAAAACAACTTTTGTTACATTGGTTAGAAAAAAATTTCCAATTCAATTATAAATTATTATTTACATAATTTACTCTCAGACTATTGTCTTCATCTTTGTTGATATTATCATAATAGACTGTTGGTGTGTGAATTTTGTGACATAGTAATTTTGAGTTCAATCCCTAGGCTGTCTAGTAAAGACATAGGCTCTCTGGAAACAAGGTGAGCAATGAATGAACAGTAATAAACTTGATATCTCAAAACATGAACAGCATGAGAATGAGAAAACAAATGATGTTGATTCACGTAAGTTCACCTTAAAAACGTTTTGTTGGCTTTTAAATTTCTTCCGAGGCTTGAAAAAACTGTACATCAGTTGACTAATTATACAGCTACTTTGCATATCTTTGAATATTTTTATGGGATAGCGATACATTTTGAATACTCAAGATTCTATATCGTCCACCAAAATTTACAGTCATCTAGCATTCAGCGGCTCATCGCCTACCCACCAGGTTGGGAAACCCTTTCTTTATACTTATTTGACTAGTACTCAAATATGGGCTCGTTATCTGGAGGCCAAAGTATAAAAAATACCTTTCTGTGACACAGAATTATTATACACTGGTCAATTCAGACCAGAAACTTCATTTTGTTTCTTAAAGTCAAGCATTTCGCCTTTTTAGGTGCTTATGAATTATCATTACGGTACCCTGATTAATTCTGACTTGTCTTCTCGTCTTTTTTTTTTAGTCACACGTTTACCGCCGTTATATTCTCTATTATTTGTCGGTCGCCTGTCATAAATGTCCACCTTCTTCTAATTTCGAACCTAACAATTGATTTAAACTACGAATGTGATTTTTTTCTCATTCCTCTTTCCACGAGAGATAACACGTATTAGTTAAGTTTTCTTCTTCATTAGTCACGCCTTGACATATTGCTGCTATCTATTCAACTGAAGCAGGCGATATTCACTGTCTGATTGAAGGAAGATCATTGCCGCCATGTTATTGAATAATTTAAACCCATACTTACATCAATTACAATTGTTAGATTTGAAAACACGGGACATGTTCTTAAATAGCCTCGTCAGCTTGAGACTTTCATATGAATTTTCTTCATGGTGCGAAACCCATTCAGAAATATCTAAACTGTTAGTTGTATATAACGATTTTCTCAAATCAATGATTAAACATATCTTTGAAGCTTGTACGCCTTAGTGAGGAACGTGTGAACTACAGAACCATAAAAAAACTGTACAAACAGCATCACTTGATGACTTCCAACATTAGCAAGAGCTAAAATGAATAGCGTATATAATTCGAAGAAAAAATAATGGCATAATCAAGATGTTGAGCTTCCACACAACTTCAAATAAAAGGTGAGGAAGAAAAGCTCTATCATTAATGCAAAAAGATATAACAGCTACTGGACTAGAGAAATCAGTATCTGTCTATATTTCTGAGATGAGGTATTATGTACATAATTTACATTATTCAGATTATTGTCCTCATCTTTGTCGCCATATTCATCATAACGTTTCGGCCGTTGTACGCTCCGACCTTTATCAGTTGGTTGGAATGTCGAACTGAACACTTTATTTCTCTCACTGGGGTAGACTGTTCTAGTTCCATGTGCTATGTTTTATTGGATGTCAGTTATCTGTTATCTCCTGTTAATTTCCCTCTGAATGTTCTCCACTGCCTTAACCGGGTATTGAACTCACACTCTTTGGGTCTTGTCACTGGATCTAATCCACGCCTTTATCCACTGTGCCATGTGTCCTTGAGGATACATGGTACAGTGGAACCAGAACAGTCTCCCCCAGTGAGCGAAATAAAGGGTTAAGTTCAACATTCCAACCAGCTGAAGAATGCCGGAGCGTACAACGGCCGAAACGTTGTAATAAATATGGCGACAAAGATGAGGACAATAGTCCGAATAATGTAAATAATGTAAAGAAATCTTTTTTTCTGAAAAAATAATTTCAAGAAAAATATTTTATAAATTTCAATCGACAATTGTATCGGCTGCTCTATCAATGTATACCGAATGTTTCCTTATAGGGAAAAAGCTTATATTACCATTATCATTGTCGGAGAAGATTATAATTTAAAGTCTCCAAAATTCCACCAGCTGGTGGTCATTCGCAGTTTTCAAATAATTACAACTGGAATATTTGGAAGAATAGACTTGAAGCTAGAGAAATCTGGCTCTACAGAAAGATGCTGAGGATAACATAGATCGAACATGTGAGGAACGACGAGGTTTTGGATAAAAATAGAAACAAAAAGGAAACTTATAGTTAACATAAGGAAGAGGCAGATGAAAATTCTGGGACACGTAATGAGGAAGGAGTGTTTGGAAAACCTGATGCCCACAGGACAGATTGAGGGAGAAAGGGACAAAGGAAAATAGTACTTAACATGAGCTTGAGTAAATGGATTGCGGAACTGGGTTTGGGAGAAATGACGAAAGGACAAAACTTAGTAAGTGTTACAAGGAACAGGAAGATGTGGAGGGCCATGATTGCCTACGCCCTGAAGGGACACGACATATAGAAGAAGATTTTCCATAAGGAGTTTAAAGTTGACGCTTAAGAGTAACAATGACCTGTTCAACAACACTTCGTTTGCCGTCTCCTTCCTAAACAATATTTTGTTAAGAAGCTTATACATATTTTCCCCTCGCTAAATCACACAGATTTACTGAGCGGATGGCTGCTTAAGCACTCTCGCTCTCTACTCTCTTACTCACTCTCCCACTATACCTCTCACTCTACCCCTCACTCACTCTCTATATATATATACCACTCTCTCCCCCACTATCCCTATCACTCTCTCTCTCCCACTACCCCTCTCACTCTATCTCTCTATCCCTTCTCCTCTCCTACTATTCCTCTCTCTCTCTATGTCTCTCCCACTATCCCTCTCTCTCCCACTATCCCTGTCTCTCACTCTATCTCTCTATCCCTTCTCCTTTCCCACTATTCCTCTCTCTCTATCTCTCTCCCACTATCTCTCTCTCTCACTCTCTATCTCTCTATCCCTTCTCCTCTCCCACTATTTCTCTCTCTCTATCTCTCTCCCACATCCCTCTCTCTCACTCTCTATCTCTCTCACTCTCTATCTCTCTATCTTTTCTCCTCTCTCTCTATCTCTCTCCCACATCCCTCTCTCTCACTCTCTATCTCTCACTCTCTATCTCTCTGTCCCTTCTCCTCTCCCACTATTCCTCTTTCTCTATCTCTTTCTCCCATTATCCCTCGCTCTCTCACTTTATCTCTTTATCCCTTCTTTTCTCCTACTATCCTTCTCTCTCCCACTATCTTGTCTCTCTCTCTCTCTCTCCCACTACCCCTCTTTCTCTGTCTCTCTTTCTCTCATATAATTCTTCCAACCTGCTAACAATATTATCTGAAATAATTTCCACAAGACATTAAGTATTTACGGAAATAATTCTGCGAAAGGATTCCCTATCGAAGACAAGTGAACACATCACCAGAACATGATTTGATCTCGAAACCGTTTTCGCCCACGTTCTTGTAACTTTGGAAGCAGCAAGATGATTGAAAATAATGAAGCCTCCCTTCTTTGTCTCACTGTGTCTGTTTCTCTCTTCGTGCAACGACCGATAAAAATGAAAGTCTACTATGCAATATAATATCAAATAACAAATATTCATTACATGATTATCCATTCTCAATTTGTACATCTTTTGTTTTATATCTTTATTTTTGCTTAATTTTCTCAGTTTTGCATATTCACTTGAGCGTACCTTTTGAGTGTAAAGTGCTTTTCGTCAAACTTCTAACATTCATAGTTGATTTTAGCTTGATCTCTTCTTAAATATCAGAAAGCCAAAGGTAAGAAAATGCTGGAGAATTTGAGAGGAAGATATGGAAAATTTTCATTTATGTTTCTGTCACGGTTCATATGTATAATGTTTTGGGTTTTTTTTTTCTGCACATCTATCTTTCGATTTATCGATCTATTTATCTATCTCAGCCTGTTTCTATCCATCTATCTCATTCTCTTCATTATCTATCTCAAGTCATATCGATGCCTCATTCCCTTTTCTATCTATCTATCTATCTATCTACACCTTTCAGCATATTAATTGACACAAAACGAATAATTCCGTTAATATTTACTTTTTTTCGCATTTTTCCAATGGAACATGACCCAGTGCACATATTAGTACTTCGTATGACCATTCCGCAAAGTCCGTCGTTGCAGATTGAACACAGATTCGAGATTGGATTTAAATCAAGAGAGTTTCCGGGCCCGTCTATACTATTTTGACTTGCTCATTGGTAAAGCTAGCCAGTGTGTTCATGCAGCATTACAATTTTCTTACGCTTCCTTGGAGTAACGTCCATCGCAGACAATGACCGTAAGACAACTAATCGACAGTCAAGACAATAGTGTCTGGGCGTGATATAAATCTGATGTAATCCCAGATGACGAAATATTTTTCAAGGCCAAACAAATTTCATCATACATCCCGAAAAAAGATTCATATTACTGAACACCATTGCAAATGCCCCAATCTGAAGAAAAAAATAAAAATCGATTACACCCTGCTATCTCAGTGTGTCTAAAACTGACCGTATGGTGAAAGAAAGGAAACTAAAGCGGCTGTTTTAATTAATTTGTCGCTGTATCTGTTGGTTGGTTAATATCTACATTTCGCACAGATATTACTTAGATATCGCAGTCTGTTCTTATTCTTCAAAAACCTATTTTCAAAGCATGAATTTCTGCACCCATTTGCAATTCTGCCGCATTACAATCTTTTCAGGTTTCATACCTTCAACTTAGTTTAAATATATATATATATATATATATATATATATATATATATATATATGAGACATTTTTTATGTTTATACGTTCTTTTATAGATACAAATTTTAAGTAAATGCTCTATTTATAATAAACACTATTAACAACATTTACTAGCCTGAAAGTCCGAGAAATTGTCATAGTAAATATGTGTCCTTCGACAGGAATAGAACCTGCATCCTATACGGAACCGTCATATAGCTTGACGTGCTTTTACCGATTGAGCCACAGAGGAGCGTTTCACTTAGCAAGATCGATTTTATTTTTTTAAACACAATTCTCCATGATTTTCTCTCATTCATTCATATCTGCTCAATGCGTATCCAAATGTAAACAAATGACGTCATGCTTTATGAAATGGACAAAGTCCAACAATTATTTAAGACATATATATATATATATATATATATATATATATATATATATATATATATATATTTGTTTGGATAGATGTGAGTTTGTGACCTGGGTTTCACGCTTTAGCGATCGTCAGACAAACTGATTAATGCTTTTAAAATTTTTAAAGCATTAATCAGTTCAACTGATTAATGCTTTAAAAATTTTTAAAGCATTAATCAGTTTGTCTGACGATCGCTAAAGGTGAAACCCAGGTCACAAACTCACATCTATCCAAACAAATATGTTAACTCTATCTCCGATATTGAGCGCTTTCTAATAAGTAATTGCGCATATAATATATAAATAATTATACATATATATATTTATTTATATTTATATACTCTTTTCACACACACACACACACACACACACACACACACACACACACACACACACACACACATATATATATATATATATATATATATATATATATATATATATAATCATATGAACGTGTTCATTTGACCAGGATTGAGGTCAAAGATCAGGTGTGTTGGCAGTAATGCTTCCCGATCAAAAAAAGCTTCATGATTATCGTGATCAAAAGACATGTCTGTCATTCGACATTATCATTAAAGTTGGAGATATCGTGTAATGATGTGAGCCTGGTGTTTATTTTGCCTAGGAACGCATAAAAGACGATTCCCGAAAGCAAATCGTTTCAGTGTTTCGAGAGCATGTATTTGCACTGAGAGGGAAATCCGAGAAACCAAGTTTAACGACGAATTGACCTGAAACATATCTCACCAAAAAC
The DNA here is from genome assembly GCA_903632075.3 of Acanthosepion pharaonis. Taxonomy (NCBI): domain Eukaryota; kingdom Metazoa; phylum Mollusca; class Cephalopoda; order Sepiida; family Sepiidae; genus Acanthosepion; species Acanthosepion pharaonis. The sequence continues at coordinate 567,725 of CAHIKZ030005475.1, forward strand.
TCGTCTGAGTGACCCCCGAATATCAATGGCTGCCCCCCACCCCAACATCTGGACATGTGTTGTGGCTTCCCTCTGTCTTTTCTACAAATATGGTAACTGCTCTGACGAGCTACTTTCACTGGTTCCCCAACTGCATGAATTTAGGGTTGGCATCTCGGTTCCACCCTTTCACTGTCGAAACATAAACATGTCTTTTACACCAACCGCTTCTTTTCTTGCATTTCCCGAGATTGGAACTCCCTTCTTCTTATTTGCTTCCCGGATAGCTATAATCATCAAATGTTCAAATGTAATGTCAATCGGCATCTTCTGATGCCTTGATTTTGTTCTCCGTCTTTCTGTATATCCTTTCCTCAAACACTCCTCTTTCTTCTTGCTCTCACTCTCTGTAACCCCTTGTGTGCTAGTAGTACTCCCGCCTTGCTAGGTTTGGTTTGGCTTGGTTTGGTTTGGTTTGGCTTGGTTTGGTTTGGTTTGGTTTGGCTTGGTTTGCTTTGTTTTACGGTATATCAACACCTCAATGGGTTATTTAATGTCGACGAGATTTTTATTGCTGGTAATATTTTTTTTTTCCTTCAAAAATTTATTGCTGGTAATATTTTGTTTGTTTGTTTTTTATTCAAAAAATATATTGCTGGTAATAATGTATTGCTGGTAACATTATTTTACATCAAGAATTCAATGCTGGTAATATTTTTTATAAAAATTATATATTTTTTTTGCTGGTGCTAAAACCTATTTTAACACTTTCAGAGTGTTTTCACCCCAGTTTGGAGTGTAACTATTTTCTCATAGCTGGGACCCTAACAGGTGATACCAACGCGGATCAGGGTAGACCTGGGAACACCTGCAATTAGGAGGTGGTTACACGCTGCTCAAAAGCTCCTGATCAGAGGCCTTGCCGTTGGATGTACTTTATCGTCTTAACCAGGACGCGGATGTAGTTTATTGTCACACTCAGTATAGCCTTGCTTAGGGCGAAATGCTTAAAAAATGTGATGTGCGAGATAGATAAAGAAATATAGCCATCAAAGCTGGAGAGGATTCAAGGGTGTCTTACGTCGAATATAGGTGTAGAGACCAGGTTCGAAGACGGCATCCGAGACATACACGCACCCTGGCCGAAAAATTCTACAGTGAAATAAAATATAATATTAAATATGATATATTAAATACAAGGGATGGAAATACGTGTTTTCGTCATACATGGCAAACATATTATAATTACCTATTGATATAATATTACTGTTTGAACTGAGAGGTAAGCCTGATTTATTTGTGAAGGATATTAGAATAATCCACATCTCCACAATGATCCACAAGAATAGAAAGGGGCGTAAGACAAGGGTGCGTCTTCTCGCCAGAGCTTTTCAATCTTTACAGCGAAGCAATGCTGAGAGAATTCTAAGTGTTAACAGGATTCATTATTGGCAGCCACAGATAAATATATGTCACAGTGTTGATAGCAGCACAGACTGGAAACTACAAGAATGACATACAGAAAATTCTAAAGGAAAGCGAGAAGAAAGGACTAAGCATCAATTGGAAGAAAACGGAATTTATGGTTTTCAGGCAAAAGAAGAGACCAACATACGAATTAGAATTAAGAGACACCAAAATCAAGCGAATACAATAATTTAAATATCTAGGATGTGTTTTAACAGAGGACGTCTAATGCGAAACCGAAATTTGGAGGTGCATTATAATAGCGAAAGATGACTTCCAAAAGCCAAGCAGAGTATCAGGTAACAGAATAGAAATTGCGATAGAAATAATTTGTAAAAAGGATTAGAAAGAAGTAAATCTATATTTTTTAAGGTTTTATTGAAAGTTTATTTAAGTTTCCATATGTCCTCCATCATTAGCACTACAAAGGGTAATACGATTTTGCAGTTGACGGAAAACATTTGCCAACTGATTTACAGTAATGCCTGAAATCAAATTAGTTATTTTAGCTATACTTAAAACTAGGCACATTAAACTTTATACCATTTTTTACAGATTATTTCTATCGCAAATATAAATAAAGTTATAATTTTTTAAAGTGCACAGGAACTTTATGGACACACTATATTGATGCAAGAAGAATAGAGACCGTTTTCGCCCACGTTCTTGTAACTATGGAAGCAGCAAAATGATTGAAAATAATGAATCCTCCCTTCTTTGTCTCACCGTGTCTGCTTCTCTCTTCGTGCAACGACCGATAAAAATGAAAGTCTACTATGCAACATAATATCAAATAACAAATATCTATTACATGATTATCCATTCTCAATTTGTACATCTTTTGTTTTATGGCTTTATTTTTTTTTTTAATTTTCTCAGTTTTGCATATTCACTTGAGCGTACCTTTTGAGTGTAAAGTGCTTTTCGTCAAACTTCTAACATAGTTGATTTCAGCTTGATCTCTTCTTAAATATCAGAAAGCCAAAGGTAAGAAAATGCTGGAGAATTTGAGAGGAAGATCTGGAAATGTTTCATTTATGTTTCTCTCGCGGTTTATAGGTATATTATTTTGGGTTTTTTGTTTTGTTTTCTTTTTAGATTAATCAGGTTAATTCAGTTTCTATCTATCTATCTATCTATCTATCTATTTATCTATCTATCTATCTCTATCTCTATCTCCATCTCTCTCTCTCTCTCTCTATATATATATATATATATATATATATATATATATATATGTATATATATTTCAGTCTCTTCATATATATCTATCGATATATAAATCTATATATATATATATAGAAAATTTGACATTCACAGGATATATTGAAGCAAGAGGAACAGGGATGGGGGCAGCGTATACCCTACCTGACGGACATTAAGAGTTTAAGAGAGACAGGAAAAAGAAAAAAAAAAACTTTACTAAGAGCTAACAAGAAGATAAAACTCTGAGAAACATTATCAGTACTGAAGTGGTACGTCATTAAGAAGAAGAATATACCATTCCTTTATACTATCTAATGTCAGTTAATTTAAGAAAAAGAATATTTGTCCCTTGTTCAAGCCATTCGATATATTTCGTCTGGTACTCAGGCAAACAGTTAAATTTCAGCGGATCTTGTCTCTTCTTTCATCAGTCATGCATTTCGGCTTCCTACAATTAATCCTTAGTCCTTTCAACCAAATTTAAATGCTAGTCTATATATATAAATTTGTAACCTCTGTCTGTCTGTTTGTTATCGACCTCCTTCTAGGTTTTTGGAGATAGACCTCCATAACCATACATATTCTGAAACTACATTACCCAAGGTACTTGGATAAATATATTTCATTTTGATCAAAGTGTGTTCACAGGATGCACAACCACTTAATTTTTTCGCGTTGAATCAATTTAATTTTAACATTGAACAAAGGAATAACTCCTATTCAAAATATAGACGGAGAAAGCCAGAAGATGAAGGTCACATCGGCAAGATCATTGAGTAATATTGAAATGCATCATTTTTCTCCACACATTATAACAATGATTTAAAATCAATCATCATTTCTTAAAAAATGCGTGACACGCAGCAAGCAATGGGTAATTCGGCTAATAATTAAATAAATGTAGCAAGTTAGATGAGCACACTCTAGTTACATACATGGTTGAACAGTTCTTTCTACTTTACGTAAACTGGTCACGTGTTTTAAGTATACGTTACAATTTTCGACATAGCTTTATTAAACATTACAGCAGCTCTTCTTGAAAGCCTGAAGGAGACGATACAATCCTGTACCAATGTAACATTGTCGGTTGGTGCAAGCCGACGACGAATAAGACTACTGCCGCACGAATTTGGCCACTTAAGTTGTTAGGCTAGAGTATTTACAGCATCTCGTCATTTTTTTTCCTTTAGTTAGTAGCGCAAAAAGAACAACAAAACAACTCCCTTCTCATAACACTCGCCTTATTCAGACCTAAAATATCAAAAGAAAAATGGTTTTAGCGTTTGGCGCTACATAATCATAAAGAAAGATCACCAGATAACAGAAACGACATCAAGAAAACACGGGACACGTTTTTAGTAGCCTTGCCAGCTTGAGACTATCATATGAATGTCCTTCATGGTGCGAAACCCGTTCAGAAATATCTAAACTGTCAGTTATATATCACCATTTTTTCAAATCAATGATTAAATATATCTTTGAAGCTTTTAGGTCTTAGTGAGTGTGAACTGGCTCTATAGAATGATGAAAAAACTGTACAAATAACTGAAACAGCATCACTTGATGACTTCCAAAATTACCAAGAGCTAAAATGAATAGCGTATATAATTCGAAGAAAATATAATGGCATAATCAAGATGTTGAGCTTCCACACGACTTCAAATAAAAGGTTAGGAAGAAAACTTCTATCATTAATGCAAAAAGATAAAACACCTATTGGACTAGAGAAATCTTCAGTATCGGTCTATATTTCTGAGATGAGGTATTATGTACACTATTCACATTATTCGGACTATTGTACTCATCTTTGTCGCCATATTTATTACAGTGTTTCGGCCTTTCAGTATCTGTCTATATTTCTGAGATGAGGTATAATGTACACTATTTACATTATTCGGACTATTGTCCTCATCTTTGTCGCCATATTCATTACAACGTTTCGGCCGTTGTATGCTGTAGCCTTCTTCAAGTTGAAATGTCGAAATGAAGACTTCATTTCGCTCACTGGGGTAGACTTTTCTTGTTCAACGTGCCATGTTTTTTTTAATGGGTGTCAGTTATCAGTTATCTCCTGTTAATTTCCCGTTGAAAGTTCTCCACTGGCTTAGCCGGGTATTGAACTCACACTCTTTGAGTTCTGTCACTGGATCTGTGTCATATGTCCTTACGCTGTAATAAATATGGCGTCAAAGATGAGGACAATAGTCGGAATAATGTAAATAATGTAGAGAAATCTTTTTTCTGAAAAAGTTATTTTATAAATTTCAATCGACAATTGTATAGGCGGCTCGATCAATGAATACCGGATGTCTTCTTATAGGGAAAAAGCTAATATTACCATTACCTTTGTCCGAGAAGATTATAATTTAAAGTCTCCATGTTATTGAGACTTTCATATGAATGTTCTTCATGGTAAGAAACCCGTTCAGAAATATCTAAACTGTCAGTTGTATATAAACGTTTTCTCAAATCAATGATTAAACATATCTTTGAAGTTTGTAGGTCTTAGCGAGTAACTTGTGGACTGGCTCTATGGACTCGTGCAAAAAGAATAGTACCAGATAACAGAAACCACATCACTTGATGACTTCCAACAGTAGCAACAGCTAAAATGAATAGCGTATGTAAATCGAATAAAAAATGACATAATAAAGAGGCAGACATTCCACACTACTTCAAATAATAATTTAAAAAGGAAAGCGTCGTCAATGCTGAAAAAAAGCAGTAACACCTATGGGACTTATGAGCGCTATTTCCGCGATATATTGTTTAAATATTTCATAAATTTCAATGGACAAGGGTATTGGCTGTTGGGTCAATGAATGCCAAATATTTATATCATTAAAGAAACGGCTAATATGACCATCATCATTGTCCAAGAAGATTATAATTTAAAGTCACCGAATTCAGACTAACTAATAGCCATTCTCAGTTTTTTCAAATAATTACAATATATATGGAATATTTGGAAGAACAGATTTCAAGCAATAGATATGTGGCTCTACAGAAAGACGCTGAGGATACCCTGGACCGAAGATGTGAGCAACGACGAGGTTTGGGAAAAAATAGAAACACATAGGAAACTTATACTTAACATCAGGTTGAGGCAGATGAAATATCTGTGGCACAAAATGAGGAAGTGAGGTTTGGAAAATTTGATACACACAGGGCAGATTAAGGGAAAGAGGGACAGAGGAAAGCAGTGCTTAACACATTTGATGGGTTTAAGCAAATGGATTGTAGAACAGGGTTTGGGAAAATAACAAAAAGACAAAATTTATTAAGAGCTACAAAGGGCAGGAAGATGTGGAGGGCTATGATCGCATACGTCTTGAAGAGACAAGGCATATAAAAAAGAAGATATTGCTCGTTTTTGAAAAACCGACAAAACATTAACGTTGACGCCTATGAGTAACAATGCTAACGTTCAACAACTTTGTTTTTCTTTCTCTTCCTCAACAACACTTTGTTAAGAAACTTATACAATCTTTCATTTAGAACAAGTTTTCCACGAATGCCGAATTTTTCCTTACAAGGAAACGACTCATATTACCATTACGATTTGGTGGTATGAGATTTTCTTATGTATTGGGTTGTCACACATGAAAAAAAAAAACGCACTTTTTAGGAAACGTATAAAAACCTTCTGAATTGTTAAATAATTTATTTATTTAGTTGAAACAGCCAGCATGTTGATGAATGACCGTTCTTGATCCCATCTTTAAAAAAGATTCTTATCTTTTTATTGCGTATGAAAAGCTTAAAATGTTTAAATTAGTGATAATCAGCAGGAGAGATATTAGGTGAATATGAAGGTTTAAGCGAAATTTCATAATTCACACTCTGCAGCTATTGGACAGTTGAATGAGTGCGCTCGAGCGTTGTCGTGCAGCAAAATTGGGTCATTCCTATTCATATGTCTAGGGTTTCACTTTTTCAATGTTTCTTGATTACAACAAATAACTCCAGGTTGCTGTTATTGTTTTACCTTGAAGCAAGGATAAATAATGAATAACCCCTTTTGAAAGATCACTATACAGAAAATTTATTAGGTTGTATTAGGAGTTTTGGGTATTGTTTTAGTGATTAAATAGCATCTAACCACTGGTCTACTTTCTTGCTGTTGTCAAAGACTATCCACTTCTAATCGCATCTAATCATTCGATGCAAAAATTGTTATTTTTCCAAGTTTGTACTTACAGGAAGATTACTCGGAATTGTTTTATTGTAATTATTTTCACTGAATTTATGAGTAAAATTTAGTGAAAGAAAAGTTATCTGGAAAGAAACAGTCAGTAGTTAAGATGTTTTATATACTAAGGAGGTTGCCTAGACGACAGGCTCGGCAAGCAACAATAAATGCATCAGTTAACGTGGGACAACCTAATGCCTAGTGTCTGTACGTAAATAATGTCATATATATATATATATATATATATATATATATATATATATATATATATATAGTCTAGACAATGATATCTATATTTGAATTTTAGATGGGTAAAGATTGCTAAAAGTTAAAAAAAGAATATATATATATATATATATATATATATATATATATATACACATTTTTTGAGATTTGAATAATTTCTCATGACAATTCATCGAGTCTACAACAAGAATCTTCAACAGAATGCAGAAAGAACTACACGGCCATTTCGTCCATTTTGGGACTCATCAGTAGTGGTCGTCCGCTACCGAGAATTGAACCCGGACTGTTACGAGACAACGCAATCATCATAACATTGGGCCAGCATGTCTCAGTGACAAAGAAGAAACTAAATAGACATAATATATATATATGAAAATAAAAGGTAAAAGACTAATAATACAGTTTTCCTATTGTCTTTTTTTATATATATATATATATATATATATATATATATATATATATATATATATATATATATATATGAAAATATATATGAAGAAATATAGTTTTAAGGTAGCAGAGATAGAGCGTATGTAAATATAAAAGTTACCATGAAACAATCTGTCGCCTCTGAGTGTTGACTTCAATGTTCACATATATATATATATATATATATATATATATATATATATATATATATATATATATATCGTTACAAGAAAAATATTGCAGATCTGTTGAACTTATTAAATATTGTAAAGTTATTGGAACTTGTGAAAAAGTTAACACAAAACAGAAAATATTTCACAGAAATATAAAAAAATATACATATTTAATTCATTGTCAGTATACGTACACGAAAGAAAACCACACACATTACACGCGTATGTATGTATGTGTGTGTGTGTGTCGAAGGAACAAAGGTTGGTGATAAGATATATGAAATTCTATATGAACAGACTACCGCTGTCTCTGCCTTGCCAGTTCTTTATTTTTTCTGGTTTTAATTCTCTGCAGATATAATTGTAGGAAGTGTCATTGACAATATGTCGAGGACTGAATGCGCATAATTTTAATAACTAGCGAATTTCAACGTCAACAGGAAGGAAAACACGAGAAGACCTCGGTTTTAATCAGATTGCATCAAATGGAGTCAGAAAAGTTCAGCTGACGATTCTCAAGCGAACGGCGCCTAAACGAAAGAAAAGTATAGAAAATCGATTCTTGGAGTCGCGTTCAGTTTCTCGATGACAGAATAATGCGACGCACGAAATGCAATCCGACAACCTTGCCGCTTCTCTAAGACCAGGAATTGTTATTAAGGTAGCGTCAATATCGTCTCCAACTTATTGATATTTTATTTAACGTAGCTTAACATCAGTCTTCCTGTATGGCACTTAATGTGGACAATCTCCTCAGATGAAGAAGAAAATTAAAGCGACGGAAATGTGGTACTACAGAAGGATGATGAGAATACTTTGGATTGAACATGTGAGTAACGATGAAGTTTTAGAGAAAAGGAAAAACAAAAAGGATACTTTTAATTATTATATTAATTATATTAGCATCAGGAAAAGAGTGGAAATTTCTAGGATACAAAATGAGAAAGGATGGCTTGGAAAAGTTGATACGCACAGGACAGATTGAAAGCAAGATTGACAGAGGAAAACAGCGTAGTTGGTAAGCTTAAGAAAAATGGATGGCAGAATCAGGTTTTGGAAGATAACAAAAAAAAAGAAAATTTATTCAGAGATACAAGAGACGGGTGGTTGTGGAGAACAGACACTTCACAAAGACGTGAGAGCTAAAAAATGTTAAATATGCCTAAGTATATAATTCTACGCTGAGGTTACCTTGATTTGACCACCTGTTATTTCAGTCACGTTTAATTCCAACGATTGAGACTTATTAGGCTCAGCATATTCTTTCAGAACGCCTGAAGATAAGATGATATAAATAGGAAAACCCGACTGTTTGGGAATCTTAGCGGGGCTCAAATACAGATAGAGGTAATACGCTGACGAATAAAATAAAGCAACATCATATTTACACAGAATAAATGTCCTAAATTCTAGTGCCATCCAATGTCGTTGTTAGTAATGGAAGCGGACGTGTGACTTTATTTGATACTAGCAGTAGAGCCGTTGCCCGGGGATGTAACAGTAAGAGATAGATCAAGTATCGACCACCATAAAGATCGCGAATGCCGTGATCCATCAGCGGCGTAGGGGCACCCATCTATACTTTTATAGTCGACTCTCCCGTCGAGATTCGACGTATGAGGGTCAAGCAGATCAGTTTCCAGGAAACCGACAGTCCGACACCGGCACATGAGATTTGATTATAGTGGTGGAGGCCTCGTGCAGGACCAACCACACTTTTTGAAGGGACGAATACAGAGAACCGGTGCACCGAATGCCACAAGGTTCCCAAACGACCCTCCGCAGGTTTTGAATTCAGAGTTGTCCTTCTCCTAGACCACTTGCCATCCAAGGCTATAGAACCCAGTATGTCCTGCTATTTTACCGATTCTTATTTCAGTGATTAATTCCCATTTCTCTGCTTATTCCTCTGTCCGTTGATGAAGCACATAGGAGTGTCCGAAAATTCCGAACATAAAACCTTTCTCTCCGTGCTTCATTTCTGTCATCTGGTCAATAATTAATATTTAATAGATGTTTATTATACTGCTTATATGGGTACCCAATCCCTTATGCTTGTTTTATTAACTAACCTATCTATTTTATATATATGTGTAAAATCTTATAAGCTGATTGATGTTGCCTTCAGCATCCCGACTCCAGGGTTTCGTAGACGGAACTGACCGTCCACTCTTCAGGAGCAATCAACAATTTACTGCTTATGTTAATTATATTAATATATCTATTATTGTATTTGAGAGAGAAAAGGCAAAACTTTTGCAATAAATTTTTCAATATCAAAGATAGAGCATTAATAGAATTAATATAAGCAGTAAATTGATGATTGCCCCTGAAGAGTGGACGGTCAGTTCCGTCTAAGAAACCCTGGAGTCGGGATGTTGAAGGTAACATCAATCAACTAAGTGATAAGCTTTTACTCATATTATAGTATATATATAATATACTAGCAGTAGAACCCGGCGTTGCCCGGGGATGTAACAGTAAGAAATAGATCAAGTATCGACCATCATAAAGACTGAAAAATAAAATTGACAAAGATTATTGTTTAAGGTTGACAGCCACGCATGTCTTAATTATTTTTTTTTTTTTACGAATTGGTCAAACCCAAACTCAAACAAAAACATTGTTTACGATCGTTATGAGTCTATCGATTGGTGAATAGAATTTTATTATAAACAATTGCCTTGTAAATGGAATCTTTAAAGCATTCTGAATGTAAAAATAAAGAAAAAAGTGTGCAAGACAATAAGAAACACTACCTGCAAAAAAAAAGTGGTTTTGTTGAAATCGGTTGAAAAATGTAGGAAATCCGATCCCATATATAAACGAATACACACACACACACACACATACACAACCTGGGTTTTTTAATAAGTATTAATCGATATGAGTTGTCCTCCTTTCATTCTCACGACAGCGATGCCTCTTAATCCTGTTTTCAAATTGATTACGTGCAAAAACAATTGTGTTTTTCCAATTTTTGGCGCTGTCAGAACCACCGCAAGGTAATTTTACGTAGTCCTGTGAAGTTTTCTTGAAATCGGTTGAAAAATGTAGGAAAGCCGATCCAATATATAAACGTAGAGACACACACACACACACACACACTCACACACACACAACCTGGGTTTTATAATAAGTATAACTCGATATGAGTTGTCCCACTTTCATTCCGCGAAAGCGATGCCTCTTAATCGTGTTTTCAAATTGATTTCGTTCAAAAACAATTGTGTTTTTCCAATTTTTAGCGCTGTCAGAACCACCGCAAGGTAATTTTACGTAGTCCTGTGAAGTTTTGTTGAAATCGGTTGAAAAATGTAGGAAATCCGATCCAATATATAAAACACAGACACACACACACACACACACACACACACACACACACACACACACACACATATAACCTGGGTTTTATAATAAGTATGATCTACAGTTAAATTATACTTTTGGTGAACTTGTTTAAGCCTGCGTTAGTCGCCTCGGATTTTCGACAATGGATAGACCCCTGGTGTCGACAAACCCCAATATAAATTTGCTTATGGTGTTACAATTATGTAAAATATTGTCACTGGCCCCTCGTATTCGAGGATACCCGTCTGCTAGGGCGGCTATCCAATCCTATTACAGACGCTTAATCAAGCGCATTGTTTTGTTTAGTCAACACCCACAAAGCCAACCTGTGGTTTATACTGCAACTATATTGAGCAGCCTTTAGTAACAGTTTCTGCGAAAGAGCATGTTATCTAACGGGACCAACAATTTGAACAAGGCCAGAACGCCCTCGGCCACGATGACGTGTGACTTCGTGCTAGCAAAGATATCGACGGCTCCCAATTTCACTCACAAGGTTTGGGTCAACCCGTGGTATGGTTTTCAGGAACTTTCCAAAGAACCTTCACGCTGGGATCGAGCCCTCCAGTCCGGTATCAGGAAGTTTCCTTCCTGACAAATCGACCATGGTGAAATTAGAACTCGGGTCTCATAGACAGAAAGCCCATATATAAATATTTTATATGTAAAATATTGTCGTAGTATTGAATAGAAAAATACGTAACAGGGAATTTCCGTTACAGTAGACGTCAAATCAAGTCTGGAACTGAACGTATAATTATTTATTGAAATGAAAATTATAATAAATTTGTTGCATAAACATATGTTGTAAATTGCAGATGAAACCTTTTCTTTTTATGTACCATGTAGGTGACCATGGCTCCCCACTTCCCCCCTTATCGTTTGTAACTCAAAATGTTTTGTCCCTTTTGCTACTTCGCCCAGGCCATGTTTTGTCATCCATTTGCTTAAGCCCGCTAAGTATGTTATGCGTTGTCCACGTAGGCGATCATGGCTCTCCACTTCCTCCTATCCCTAGTAGCTCCCAATAAGTTTTGTCGCTCTGCCACCCCCTCCAGACGACATTCTGTCATCCACTTGCTTAATCCCGCGAGGTATGTCATGTGTTGCTTTCCCTTGTCTCTCTTTCCCTCTATTCGACCTTTATGTGCCGTGTCCATTCAGGACGTAGGCGATCATGGCTCTCCACTTCCTCCTATCCCTAGTAGCTCCCAATAAGTTTTGTCGCTCTGCCACCCCCTCCAGACGACATTCTGTCATCCACTTGCTTAATCCCGCGAGGTATGTCATATGTTGCTTTCCTTGTCTCTCTTTCCTCTATTCGACCTTTATGTGCCGTGTCCATTCAGGACGTAGGCGATCATGGCTCTCCACTTCCTCCCATCCCTAGTAGCTCCCAATAAGTTTTGTCGCTCTGCCACCCCTCCAGACGACATTCTGTCATCTACTTGCTTAATCCCGCTAGGTATGTCATATGTTGATTTCCCTTGTCTCTCTTTCCCTCTATTCGACCTTTATGTGCCGTGTCCATTCAGGACGTAGGCGATCATGGCTCTCCACTTCCTCCTATCCCTAGTAGCTCCCAATAAGTTTTGTCGCTCTGCCACCCCCTCCAGACGACATTCTGTCATCTACTTGCTTAATCCCGCTAGGTATGTCATATGTTGATTTCCCTTGTCTCTCTTTCCCTCTATTCGACCTTTATGTTCCGTGTCCCTTCAGGACGTAGGCGATCATGGCTCTCCACTTCCTCCTATCCCTTGTAGCTCCCAATAAGTTTCGTCCCTCTGCCACCCCCTCCAGACCACGTTCTGTCATCCACTTGCTTAATCCCGCTAGGTATGTCATGCGTTGCTTTGCCTTGTCTCTCTTTCCCTCCATTCGACCTGTGAGTATCAGATTCTCCCAGCCTTCCTTTCTCATTACGCACCAAATCAGTGAGAGAGAAATGTTTAATCATCAAATATAGCCACAATATATTTCCATGAATAGAAAGACATTACATTAACTAGTAGCTAAACTCGTGGTTTTTAAACATTTTTTTTTGCAAATGCACCACCTTTGCACTTAATATGTTTTGGTGGACACCCATAAAGATTCGATGAAATAAAAATTTGTTTGATTTTTTACTGATAGATAGGTTTAGGAATTGTATTATAGAAATAGTAAGTGTACGAGTGGGGACACAAAAGTAACCGGTATCGTTTTCTGTGTGACAATCCCGTAGTAGTTCAGGCTTCCACCGCTAGGTGCCACTTGAGGCAACCCTCAGGCATCACTGTGCTAACTGTTGTCATCGTGGGAAGATGTACAGCTGCGTGGTTCACATTTGTTTTAAAGTGCTTCACGCCTTTTCGTCTACTTTTACCATGGCTGAAAGCAAGCGATTCGTAAACTGAAAGAACAGTTCGAAGTTGATCAGACCTTTTTTCGAAGGTCATCACTGGTGACGAAAGCTGGTGCTATGGCTACGACCCGGAAACAGTTCGAAGTTGATCCAGACCTTTTTTCGAAGGTCATCACTGGTGACGAAAGCTGGTGCTATGGCTACCACCCGGAAACAGTTCGAAGTTGATCCAGACCTTTTTTCGAAGGTCATCACTGGTGACGAAAGCTGGTGCTATGGCTACGACCCGGAAACAGTTCGAAGTTGATCCAGACCTTTTCGAAGGTCATCACTGGTGACGAAAGCTGGTGCTATGGCTACGACCCGGAAACAGTTCGAAGTTGATCCAGACCTTTTTTCGAAGATCATCACTAGTGACGAAAGCTGGTGCTATGGCTACGACCCGGAAACAGTTCGAAGTTGATCCAGACCTTTTTTCGAAGGTCATCACTGGTGACGAAAGCTGGTGCTATGGCTACGACCCGGAAACAGTTCGAAGTTGATCCAGACCTTTTTTCAAAGGTCATCACTGGTGACGAAAGCTGGTGCTATGGCTACGACCCGGAAACGAAGCAGCAATCAAATCAGTGGAAGGATCCAACGAACGTCACCACGACCCAAAAAAGCGCGTCAAGTAAAGTCCAATGTCAAGACGATGCTGATTTGTTTCTTTGACGTGAAAGGGATTCTCCGCGAAGAATTTGTTCCTCCTGGTCAAACTGTTAACCAGGTTTTTTACTTGGAAGTCCTGAAGTGTTTGCGAGACAAAGTGAGACGAAAACGCCCTGACATGTGGCAAAGTGGAGGGTGGTGGTTTCATCACGACAATGCGCAAGCGCACACCGTCTTGAGTGTGAGACAGTTTCTGACCAAAAATGGCATGACCCCAATTCCCCACCCTCCCTATACCCCCTGCAACTTTTTTTTTGTTCCCTCGAATGAAGAAAGTCCTCAAATGAAAATTTTTTGCAGATGCCGAAGAGATTAAGAAGAAAACGATGAAGTCATTAAAACACATAACTTCACAAGAGTTCCAGGGTTGCTTTGAACAGTGGAAAACACGTCTGGAACGGTGCATTGCTTCAAATGGAGAATACTTTGAAGGTGATAAGAATATAAACATGTTACAATAAATGAATAAAATTATATGACACGTATATCCCGGTTTCGTTTACCCACCCCCCTCGTATATGCTTCATTTTGAAGTAAATCCTATTTAATGAAAATAAACTTGTATTTAACAATTAAATTCTATGTACAATCATAAAATAATTCATAACAGACAATTTTAAAATGGACCCCTGTGGACTTCAGTAATGTTACATGTAACATAAATATTACATATGTATATATATATGAATCATTAAAATTTACTTTCAGAATCAGGTGCGTCGACAAGACACTGCAAACCAGACAAAGCGACGACTACATCCGACGAAAAATGAGCAACATTTGTGTCACACCGGGTGCTACATACTTTTACTGAGTCAAGAGAGTAGTGGGAAGGAGCAAAAGAAACAATTTGTCATTTGTCAACTAGGAATTACGAGTACTTAGTGAAACAAAACACTGCCTGTCACTAACGTAGGGTTAAAAGTGCATATTTACCAAAATTACACAAAAATATCTTGAAATACTAAAGAGTAAATTTATTCAATAAAATCGCCATTAGCTTCTACCACGGCCTCCAGACGACTTCGGAATCTCTTGTAACTTTTGTTCGTGAATGCTGCCATAATCCTTGCCTTTAGTTCATCTTTGCTGTTACAACAGTTTTTGTTGATCTCTCACGCCCACGCATGATAATCAAGGGAGTTACAGACTAGGGAGACTGGTGACCAGATATAAAGGATGATCTGGTCGCAGAAATTGTCTGACAGCCATGACTGGGTTCTCTTGCTTGTTACCAGATATATTATCTCTCAACTGTCATCCTCTTGACCCAGGGCACCACTATCTCCTAAAGAAATTGATGTGTCAAGTCTGAGGTCCTGTGGCAAGATTAATGGAGTTAGATTAATAGAGTTATTTTCTTACCAGAACGATCATAGTGAGTTTCCACCTCTTTGCACTGTCCTTGACACACAAACACTCTGAAATGTTCACTGAAATTCCTGTAATGGATATTCCGGTTCGAATGCCATGCAGTAGAATATGCCGTTTCCAAAACGTTGGCGGAGTGAATGGCGTCATGGAAGTCTTTTTTTCTACAGATAGTGCCCAACTGACCCTACTATACTGTGCAGTCGTCAAAATTAAAACAAATTACGCGCATGCGCGAAATCAAAAATATGAAATAGCGACAATTTACCCATAGCACCCTGTAAATATGGAGGTGAACTGAAAGGTACTCTGATCCATCAAGATGGCGTTTTCCAACAAACTGGTGCTTGCTGTTTGGTCGAATTGCTAGGGTTGAGAACATTTAAGTCTTAGTTTTCATCTTCTAGATTTATTTGCAGTCAAATATTCAAGGAGATGCCATAAGCTTATAATTCCTGGAGTTGTCATTTAGCCATTTAAATACTAATCATTAGTTATTGATGAAAATGTTCCTTTATCGATGATGCAGGCCGTTTAGGGTTTAATCAATCAATGTCAACTTTTCAAAATATAACAAATCGGTCGAGTTTCAATCCCGACTTGAGGCAATCTGATGTCTAGCCACACTAATGAGCCGTGATACAGAGAAACAGGCTTGTATGTGGAGGACATGCTCCCTTTTGCCGAAAGGGCACTATTTTTAAAACAGTGGCTGCTTCTGCCTATAACGCATCCCTCTTCAGTCTTTAATTGAGCGCACTGGCTGATGGTTTGGCGTTTATATACATCACGTATATAATACGTTAAAGGGTTCCCGTTCTCTGGCGTGCGCCAATAGCTTACGGTTAGAATCTCTGGCTGATGCCAAATCGGTCGTGTTTCGATCCCGTCTTGAAGCAATCGGATGCCTAGTCACACAGATATATAATTACAATGAATCATTCACACAAAAAGTAAATTAGTAAGTTAATGATATAAAATGGCGCTAACAAAATTTTAAAGATGCATTAACCTACCAATCGTTATTTACATTATTCAGACTATGGTCGTCATCATTGTCGCCATATTTATTACAACGTTTCGGCCGTTGTACGCTCCGGCCTTCTTCAGGTGGTTGGAATGTCGAACTGAACCTTTTATTTCGCTCACAGTGGCAGACTCTTCTAGTTCCACGTGCCTTGTTTTAATAGATATCATTTATCAGTTATCCGCTTTTAATTTCTCTCTGAAAGTTCTCCACTGCCTTAACTGGGTATTGAACTCACAATCTTTGGGTCCTTCACTGGATCTAACTCAAGGACACATGGCACAGTGGATAAATGCGTTGTTTAGATCTAGTGACAGGGTCCAAAGCCTGTGAGTTCAATACCCGGTTAAGGCAGTGGAGAACTTCCACAGTTCAGTTCGACATTCCAACCACCTGAAGAAGGCTGGAGCGTACAACGGCCGAAACGTTGTAATAAATATGGCGACAAAGATGAGGACAATAGTCCGAATAATGTAAATAGTGTACATAATACCTCATCTCAGAAATATAGACAGATAGTGAAAGGCCGAAACGTTGTAATAAATATAGCGACAAAAATGAGGACAATAGTCCGAATAATGTAAATAGTGTACATAATACCTCATCTCAGATATATAGACAGATACTGAAAGGCCGAAACGTTGTAATAAATATGGCGACAAAGATGAGGACAATAGTCCGAATAATGTAAATAGTGTACATAATACCTCATCTCAGAAATATCGACAGAACCTACCAATCACTCGATGAATGTTATGATCCTTGTTTTTTAAAATCAAAAGCTTTATTAGGTCTTTCTTAAATACGCAAGTACTTTCGAATGTACATTCAGTCATCTTCAGGCTGGAAATTATTTTGTTTTTGGTAAAATTCCGGTAACATCCGAGACGAAATATATAATGCGAATTGAAATATGTTTTTTTGTTTTTTGTTTTTTTAAAATGTATTATTGATAACGGATACAAATGTATTATTGATAACTGATACAAATATTTGGAGCGTGCAGTCGCAACGCTAAGTTTGAATTTTTTTGTAAAATTAAGTGAGCGCGTTTATATATATATATATATATATATATATATATGTAAGCAAATATATGGATATAGATCCGACAGTATGAAGAAAAAAATACGTTTTCACAGCATCGCCCACGTGACGACGACGTGATCATATTAAAACGGAACGCTGATCTTATAAAATATTTCAGTTATCTGTTTGGATTGGTATTGCTTTTATGCCCATCTTTTTCATGTTGAATTGTATATGGTCTAATGTTAATTATGTTTTATGAATATGTCCTGAAGATGGTCTATTAGACCGAAACGTCCGACGTTGACATTAAACATTAAAACAGCATAATCGCATATTAGGATTTTTGTTTGTTTTTTTTTCAGTATAGTATATGTTTCTATATATATATATATATATATATATATATATATATATATATATATATATATATAGATGGATGGATGGATGGTACTTGTGCAATGTATTTCCAGATTTCGCAATGTTAGCGATTCTTACATATCATCTCGGCTTCAGTCGCTTTCCCATCGCCGTAACGGATATTATCTGTGCCTTTTCTATAAATAATTTCATCGTAATTTTTCTGATGAGTTTTACCTCTTTGGTGCCCAGATTTTACGAATTTACGCTCAGTAATATATTGGCAGCAAGGTCTCATCATTTTAAAGTTGAAATTGCTCGATGTAACCATAAATTCTCGTTCCTCTCCTCATACCTCCCGCTAGTGGAACCCACTTCCGGCTTCTTGCATTTCAATCAAAATTGTTCTTGAAAAATTTAAACGCAATGCCTCTCCTTAATACTTGTATTGTTTAACACTTATTAACTAACCACTTGTGTCTTAGTGGCTTTATTGCCTTTTTTGGGTGAAATGATTAAAATATATATATTGATATGTTTAAAAGTTGTTAGTCTTAACAAAATATCTTCCCAAAAAGGCATTGTTTGTTATTTGGTAAAATTTTCGTAACTACGTTGTTTAAGAAAATTTTGGTATATACACCCCTGTCAAAATATAAAATACTGTTACTTTAATCAAAATATATTTACGATACATTTACATTCATTTAGAAAATGTAGATTATCAACAAACAAGTGAATATTTTAAGCTTTTAATTGATTAGCTTATACAAACATTGAAAAAAGGACTTTTTTTGTTGGTCATAAAGATAAGACCATGTAAATAAAAATAGATAATACAGAACAAGTAAGTCACAACGACAATTTAAATCCTCCATTTTTGCAAATAACTTCGCTTTGGCATACGGCATACTCAATATTAGGGTGCTTGGGATGTTCGCCCAAGATGCATAAACTGCAGCACGAAGAGCATCCAGTTTCAAATTGTGATCCATATTTATCAACATCCTTTGCCATCCATCCCCAAATATTCTCGATTAGTTTCTATCTGGAGAGCGTTGTGGATTGCAGCAGTGACCTGTTGGAAAATTCAGTTTTCTCCACACAGACGAGGGCCTTCAGTAATTAGCGATGTCTTTCTTAACATGTCAATGTAACTCGCACTGTAACTGTGACTTTTACCTCCTTTAACTCAAGAGCTCCATTTTTCGAAAATGAACCCCAGACTATAATTGATCCACCTCCACTGTGCCGTGTTGAGAAATATTCTTTTGGGACATCTTTTGCATGCCAGTAACGCTGAAAACCGCTGAAAAACAAAACTGAATTTTTCTCGTCTGAAAACAACAATTTCTTCCATTTATTCAGATCCCAAGTTTGATAATCGGAAGCAAATTGTAAACAGGAGGTTTTATGGCGAAGAAGGCGAGGCCTCTGCAGCCGTTTCAGGTTCTTAAACCCTTTCTTATTTAAATGCCGTTGAATTGTTCGAGAGTTAGATTCAGCATCTGTATTCGCTTTTATCTGATTTGATGTTAGGTTTGAATATCTCTTAACTTCTCGCCTAATGCGTCTGTCTAGAGATGGTGAGATTTTATTGGGGCGACCGTTTGATGTTTTACAAGCATACACATCCGGATTTCTAACGAAGTTACCAATGACAGTTCTACAACGGCCAATTTCATTTGCAATGGCTCGTTGCGAAAGACTACGTCTTTGAAATTCAACATTCCTGCCCTGTTCTAACTTTGTTAAAATTCTACCCTTAGCCATTTTAAAATCTGAAATTTAATACTGGACATGAGCTACGTATATGTCTACACGGCTGAAGCTATGAGCATACTGACTCGTTTTAAAACTTTTTGTCCAGTAATTTGTTTTTTTTTTTCACATATGGTCTTCTCTTTATGACCAACCCAAAAAATCTTTTTTTTCAATGTTTGTTAATCAATTTTTCAATCTAAGTTAATCAATTAAAAAGCTTAAAATATTCACTTGTAAAATATTCAAATGTAAATGTTTCGCAAATATATTTTGATTAAACTAACTGTATTTTATATTTTTAACCCTTTTGTATCTGATCTAAAGATTTTGACCAAGCGTGTATATTCGCATGGCCTGCAGATTGCATTCAAGCATGAAGAGAACACTCGCCAGTCGGTGTTTCTATCAGTGCTTGTACTGTTTATATTTACACAGGCTCTACTGTAATATTGAGCAATCCTAATCTGATTATAAATCATTGAGATAAAGTGTATGAACGTACAGCAATTTTTTTTTAAGAAATGTGTCAGGCCAGATTATGCGTTCCTTTCTCTCAGTGAAGTTTCAGTATAAATCACTTTGGATTGAGAACACATTTGTAACAAGTTTGACTAATCACCATGATAAACGTGTGTGTTCACAAAACCAGAAGTAGCGGGTGATGTCATTTTATGTTATTTGGCAGAATATGACGGATTTCTTGTGTGTTTTAAATTTTTGTTAGTTGATGTGTGATATACTTGAAGTATTATCAAATGATTGCTGTGTTAGCCGTTGTGTAACCAATGTATGCGTTTTTTGAATTATTATTATTAATAGAGAAATAATCTCCGAGTGGGCAAGCAAATTTATAAAGATTGGTTTGTTGTAGCATTACTTATTAGGTTGTTACGTTTTTGATTAACGTTTAAATTTATTAGGTTCTGAATTTGTTGAAGTTTTATTTATTAGCTTGTAACTTTGATAATGATCATATTATACGTTTCGTGTTTCATTGCGTTTTAAGAAATCTGATTGAATCATATCCGACGATACTATAATATATACCACTTTAACTTTCTTCTTCAACAGAACTCAGTTCTGGCACCGGATGTGGAGATCTATTCTCATCAGTCCACTGCTGTTGAACATTGTTGTATGCAACCCACTTTTCATCACCTGTTATGATATAATTAATGAACGGTTTTATTTTTCTGTTGTGAAAGTAGAATTGTCACTATGGATAAGCGATTCACATTGTTATTTTCGCTAAGGACGTATGAAACTTAAACGCCTAACTTGCTAAGGTTCTCTGCATTCTCCAAGTTTCAGCATATGTCAGATTAAAGAAGGTTGAGACAGGAGATTACGTCATATAAGATCTAAAGATGTCCCTGTCTGTATTTGTATACCGAAAATTTATTCAATGGAATGGTCTATCATGGGATGCCTTTGGTTTGAAATCTCATTTGACACTGACTAGTGAATGATCTGAAATTCCCGTGGGGGGGGGGGAGGGATAAAACTTTAGCGATACATGTTTCAGGGCAAGGTTTGAGAATGAGGTTCGCTTGATGCCAGTCGCGTCAGGAACACGGTTGGATTATTCTATGTTCTGCGTTAGATTGTATGCGACGGAGAAGTCCCTGCAGTATCTGCATTCTGATAATTTGTGTATAGACATTTTTGTCCATGACCAAACTCCTAATAATTTCGCTCAAAGTACGAATTTATCTCGACTTTCCTGCCGTGTCGTCCGATAATTGGTGAAATATTTGACAACTCAGAAACACGACTCACCAAACATGGCGGATCTTAACTGTATAGGTCTAAACTTGTGGAACTAACGAATGACGCACGTCTGAACATTTGACATGGAAATAGCGATAGCTTCAAGGTCGCGCATATGCTTTTAAGTGCTGACAAAGCTGAAAAAAAAAGCACTGGGCAGCTTCAGCACAGAGATAGAAAACATCTCTATCTCTGGTTTAATTGTAAAGATAGAGAATGGCAGATGGAATCAGGCATTTTCTGAAGCCGTATCAGAAGTTGGCCATCTTTCCGGTATATAGAAATCCCTCGATAAATGCGCACTCAATTAAAGCGTTTTCGATTAGTGCGCTAAAATTTTTATACACCAAGTGCTTTCTTAATACTCGATTAATTCAGTAAAACTTTCTTCAGTTTAACCATAGCCATTGAAAATTGATTTTTTCTATAGTTATCGATTAATTAAAATGTTTTTAAATTTAAAAATGGAAAATGGTAATCTATGTTATTTGTCAAGTACTACGTTATCCAAGAAAGCAGAGTTTTAAAAAAAATGGACGCTTATAAATAGATAAATTTTATATAAGCCGATAATAAAAATACTTATTTGTTTATTTGTCTCTATTAAAACTGTTTGTATATTTTGATTGTTTTTCCTGTTTATTTTGAAGGTCTTAAAAGGTAATTTCTGATATTTTGCTAAAAAAAACATGGAGATTTAATTAGATACAGAAATTTGCATTTATTAAAAAATATCGAACAATAAAAGAATATTCATTTAGTATGGAAAGATTATAAATAGCATTTTCTGGTTAAAAAAACTAATGATGATATATTTGAAAAATTTGAAAGGGTAATTTCTCAGTCCTGCCAATTATATGAATAACAGAAGAATATTATGCGGCAAACGACTTTAAATAATTTTTTTCATAAAAAAACAGGTTAATAAACATTAATTCATAGCATTTTTATTGTATCTTCTTATATGTACCTGTTATGAATAATCAAGAGTGGTCTCCCCTTGTTTTGTTACTCTCCTCTTTGAGAGAGCTATTTCTGTTTACTGGTACTATAAATAGACACTATATGCGAATCTTCTATTCTCATCTGAATAAAGCTTTCTTAACGCCTACATCTGCGTACTTTTGTCACTACAGTACCTATATTTTAATTAAAAATTACGCAAATTAGAAATTAATTGTGAATGAGACTAAAATTTGAGGTACAAAATGTATCATCTCTGAACAAGAGCAAATGCTCAATACCTACTCTATTCAATCAATTTGAGGTACTGACTTCCTCAGCTGATAACGCTGAATGTTTTGCTGGGGAATTTTCATCGAATTCAACGCTCGACTCATCCGAAGTGCCCGCACCTAATTTTGCGCCTAGAACTGAGGTTCTGTTGAGTGATATAAACATAACCCCATCGATGGTTTTGGGCATCGTCTCTAAATTAGACTCCCATAATGCTAGTGGCAGGGACGCGTTACCAGCCGTTGTCCTGAAGAAATGTGGTCCTGAACTGGCACCAGTCTTCTCCAAGTTATATAACTATTGCCTCACTGACTTTTGCTTTCATGCCTGTTGGAAGTCCTCATCTATTGTCCATCTCTTTAAGAACTCTGGTGATCTGCTCTCAGACAAGCAATATGGCTTCTGCATTGCCTGCCCACCGCTGTCGTGCTGAAGACCATAAATGAATTTATATACCAAGCACTTGACAATAAAGGAGAAGCTCGATCCGTAGTTTTAGATATCTGCAAAGCGTTTGATAGGCTCTGCCACGCTGGCCTTCTTTGTAAGAATACAGCATTAAAGGACGATTATTTGACTTAATAAAATTATTCCTGTCAAACCGTGAAATGAATGTCGTCCTAAAAGGGATTCTTCTCCAGATCCTTTCACACGAACGCTGGTGTTCCCCAAGGCTCTATTCTGGGTCCTACACTGTTTCTGATCTTCATCAACGATCTTCCTGATGTCATCAACTCCCAAGTTGACATCTACGCTGAGAGCACAACTATTTACTCCTGCCTTAATAGTAGATCAGGCATCGTTGACAAAACTAACCTGGCCATAGACCTCGAGAAGGACCTCCAACCTAGGTTTGCCTGAGGCAGGAAATGGCTTGTAAACTTTAATGCAAGGGTCGGCAACCTACGGATCCGGCCCGCGAAGGCATTTTGACCGGCCCGCGATCCTGATTACCAATGACTCTATTTTTAACATGAGAGACGAGGCTTTCGAATTAGTCTATCTGCCAGTTATATTTCATGAGACTTATTTTACCAAGTTGCGTTGCCTACGTTTAATGTCAAATAATGCATACATATTTGTTATGACCCTTGGCTACATTAAAAGATAACAGAAGCGAAAGGAACGATAAAGTGAAAGAGGCCAGGGAGGGACTGACATGCGAAGTAGCAGGAATCTAAAGACAGTTAAACATACGCGCATTATACATACATGCCTAATGAATGATACCGCATGTGTACGTACGTAAGTGTATATATTTGCAACTATTTGTACTCGTATGTATGGGTATATGTGCTTCGTTTTTGTTTGATGTGTGTGTGTGTGTGTGGTTTGTTTGTGGAACAATTTTCAATAATAGTTTCAAACCTACACGTCATAATTTCATCCATTTCACTTCGGTTGATTTTTTTCACTTTGAATTATTTTGACGTTCCTTGAGGAAAAGTAATTTTTGTTAGGTGTTTTTTTAATTTTAGATTTTCTTTTGTTTTTCTAATTTCTCAATGTTTATTTTCATTATGGTTTTAAATATTTAGGTTGACAGGGGTCTGCATATGTAATTTTCCTTACTTTTTCATTAATGGCCTTCGTCCGGCCTGCGACCCGTCATTTATAACACGATCCGGCCCGCGGGGTCGAATGAGTTGCCGACCCATGGTTTTACCCACCATAGAGAACCCTCGTTGCCTTCCATCAAAATGGCTGATGCCCAACCCCACGAGAACGCCTTTCTGCGCCTGCTTGGTCTCACGCTGTCCGCTGACCTGAAGTGGAACAACTACACTGAATCAATAGCTTCATCTACCGCAAGGAAAGTTGGTTCCCTGTGTCGCGCCAGAAGGTTTTCCTCACCTGAGTCCATCCTTCAAATCTACAAATCAATCATTTGTCCTTGGTCTGGTGCTCCTGCTGTTCATCTCGAGGTCATCGACCAAATCCAGAGATGGACGTGCAACGTGAGTGCTCCTGATCTGGTATCCCGTCTGCAGTCGCTATCTCACAGACGTACTGTGGCTTCCCTCTGTCTTTACTACAAGTACTTTCACAGCAACTGCTCCGACGAGCTACTTTCACTGGTTGCCAAACTGCATGAATTTAACCGTGCTACTAGGTTAGCATCTCGGTCCCACCCTTTCACTGTCGAAACGACTAAATGTAGCCATCTCTTCTACTCCAACAGCTTCTTATCTCGCCCTTCCGATCAGTGTAACTTCCTTCCTGTCAATTGCTTCCCTGATAGCTATAATCTTCAAATATTCAAATGTAATGTCAATCGGCTTCTTCTGATGCCTTGACCTTGATCCCTGTCCTTCTCTTTATCCTTTTCCCGAAACACTCCTCTTTATTCTTACTCTCACTCTCCGTAACCCCTTGTGGGCTAGTGGCACTCCCGACATGCATCAAAACAAAATGGTTTGGTGGGCGTTAAAGTCACCGGACAGGAATATATGTGCAAGCGGATGTACAGAGATAGCCTTGTCTATATTATCGGAAATGTTATCGAGTACACCAAATTCTTGAGAGGACCTCTCACTCTCTGTAACCCCTAACGTGCTAGTGACATTCCCGCCTTACTTGGGGTGAAATGCTTAAAAATATGTCCTTTTTTAGTCAGGCTCTGAACTTTTCAGCACACCCTTTTATGTATTTCACAAATATAAATAATAATATTTTTCTTATTAATTGTTTATTTCTTTTCTTTTTCTTCATCTTATTTGTATGTGATTCTTTCTTTTTCTTTTTTTCTCTTTTTCTTTCTTTCTTTCTTTTTTTCTTTCTTTCTAAATAAGAGTTTATTTTTTTTCTTTCGTAATATATTTATTTCCAAGTAAGTCTTTCTTTGTTTACTTGTTTCATTCTTTCTAAACATTATGCTTTTTCTTTCTAGATAATTCCTTCTTTCCTTCTATTTCATTACGTGTTCTTTCTTACGTTTTTCTTCATTGCATTTATTTATTAATAACTTTTCTTTTCTTTCTTTCTTTCTTTCTTTCTTCGATTCATTTGCTTTCTCTTCTTTCGTTCTTTCCTTCTTTGTTTCATGTAATCATTTACTCTTCTTTCTTTCTTTCTTTCTTTCTTTCTTTTTTCTTTTTTTCTTTCGTGTATTCGTTTCCTCTTGTTTCTTTCTTTCTTTCTTTCTTTCTGTTTTTCTTGCTATCTTACTCGCATTCTTTCTACCTTTTTTTTTCTTTTTATTCTTTCATACAGTATGCCCTGTTTTTTCTACGTAATCAAATTGGAATAGTTCATTATTTATGAAGTATTGACCAGAGACGTTAAACACTTACTTTCTTTTTTCTTTCTTTTCTTTCTTTCTTTCTTTCTTTCTTTCTTTCTTTCTTTCTTTTTTCTTTTCTTTCTTTTCCCTTCTTCCATTCATTTATTCATACCGTATGACTTGCTTTTCTACGTAATCAAATCGGAATAATTCATTATATATGAGGTATTGTATTCTTTCTTTCTTTCTTTCTTTCTTTCTTTCTTTCTTTCATTTTACTTCCAGCCATTCTTTCTTTTTATACTTTAATCTTCTTTCTTTCTTTCTTTCTTTCTTTCTTTCTTTCTCTCTAACTCTTCTTTTTTATTCTGGTTTTTGTCCCTTTTTATTTCTCTTCGTATTTTCTATTCTTTCTTTCTTTTCATTATATTCTGTTCCTTTCATATATTGTTAGCTCATTTTGCCTTTCACTATCCCTTTCTCTATCTTGTCATTCATTCTTTCTTTCTTTGTCTCTCACATTTGCTCTTTCTTCTTTCTTTCTTTCTTTCTTTCTTCGATTCATTTGCTTACTCTTCTTTCCTTCTTTGTTTCATGTAATCATTTACTCTTCTTTCTTTCTTTCTTTCTTTTTTTCTTTCTTTCTTTTTTCTTTCGTGTATTCGTTTCCTCTTGTTTCTTTCTTTCTTTCTTTTTTTTCTTTCTTTCTTTCTTTCTTGTATTCGTTTACCTTCTTTCTTTCTTTCTTTCTTTCTTT
The DNA here is from genome assembly GCA_903632075.3 of Acanthosepion pharaonis. Classification (NCBI taxonomy): domain Eukaryota; kingdom Metazoa; phylum Mollusca; class Cephalopoda; order Sepiida; family Sepiidae; genus Acanthosepion; species Acanthosepion pharaonis. The sequence continues at coordinate 594,363 of CAHIKZ030005475.1, forward strand.
CTTTCTTTCTTTCTTTCTTTCTTTCTCCCAGTATTTTTCGTTCTTTTCTTCCAAATAAATATTTGTACACATTTATTACGCAGCAACTCTTTCTTTTTCATTTCCTTTTATTTCAGTTAGTTATTCATTCAATCTCTCTTTCTTTCTTTCTTTCTTTCTTTCTTTCTTTCTTTCTTTCTTTCATCTTAATAATTCTTTCTTTCTAAGTTACACCTATTTTCAATATGTCCTTTTTGTTTTTTTTTTATTATTTGTTTCTTTTTTCTTTCTACCAATAATTCTTTTTTGCCTCAATTACACTTTTTTTTAATTTTTCTTTCATTCTTTCTTGCTTTTTTCCATTTTGTCTTTTTACTATTCTTTCTTTCTTTTTTATTTTTTTTATTATTATTTCTTTCTTTGTTTCTTTCAGAAATAACCTTCTTTTAATTAGATTTTATTAAAATGTTATTTTCTTTATATTTTCTACTTTTTTTTCTTTTTCGTCTTCTTTTTCTCTTTCTCTCAGTCCTTCTCTTCTCTATCGCTTTGTTTTTACCCTAGAACACTAACCATGGGTATATAGTACCCAGCGCAAAATTTCCTATTTTTAATTTCAATTTTCAGTACTTGATTTTCTTACCTAAATAATATGCTTTTCAGTTCCTATTAACGTTAACTCAAAGTACAAAGACTGAAGTGCCTGCATGTAAAATATTTCAAATAAACATTTATATATTTTTTTATATATATATATATATATATTTTCAAGATCTGGTATTATATACCCATGGTTAGTAGTGGTGTAACTTTAATTGATGGTTAGAGTTCTAGGGTAAATATTATTATCAAAAAAAGAAAAGAAAAGAACACACATCCTTTATATTCATATTCTTTTGCTTTTATTGTTATCCATAGAATTGTCTCTGTACGTATGCGCTCGAGTTATAACTGGGAAAGTCATTCAGACGAGAGAACTGGTTGGCTGAGTCATGAATAATTCCCATTTTTGTTTATCAAATTTATTCTTCCAAAAATAAAGTACAGTCAAATTGTATTTCATTTATTTTATTGACTTTTGACCACTCATCAGAATTATACTCAAAACCATCGCATCAATGACTTGGGGGTATAATTACTCAGGTTTTGATTCCAAAATTTTTTCAACGAACTCTTGTTTAGTATTTACATTAGTCGGACTATTGTCCTCATCTTTGTCGCCATATTTGTCACAACGTTTCGGCCATTGTACGCTCCGGCCTTCTTCAGGTGGTCGGAATTTCGAACTGAAGCCTTTATTTCGATCACTGGGGTAGACTGTTCTAGTTCCACATGCCATGTTTGATGGATGTCAGTTATCAGTTATCTCCTGCTGGATCTAACTAACAACTTTATCCACTGTGCCGTGCGTACTTTCAGTTCAATATTCCAACCACCTGAAGAAGGCCGGAGTGTACAACGGCCAAAACGTTGTAATAAATTTGGCGACAAAGATGAGGACAATAGTCCGAATAATGTAAATAATGTACATAATACCTCATCTCAGAAATATAGACGGATGCAGATAACACAGTTTTGATAGCAGAAAGAAACCTACAAAAACGAGTGACAGAACAAATTCACACTTCTTTTCTGCGCATGAGAAAAGCGATCTTGAGGAATATGATTCGCACTAGTGATAGATAGATAGATAGATAGATAGATAGATAGATAGATAGTGTTGAAACTTGACTAATGCATGGAATAATAATGCAACAGAAAATGTACTTAGAACAAAATGTATTGAAACAAGAAAGTGTACGCAATATTTACATATAGTCTTTTGTATATTCCTGGTAAGACCGTTCCTGGAGAATGTGTTGACTGAGTCGCAGTCGGGCAGAGTCTCTGATTAAATCTCTTGATTCCTCCCTCTCTTCCCGGTACCAACCATATTTATATGGTCGGTACGCCACTATGCAAATTAGGTGGATCCTACCACAACAGATAGATATGGAGAAATTGAGAAATAGATAGACAGATAGATAGATAGATACGAACAGATAGATATGAACAGAGATAGATAAATATGAACAAATACATAGATAGATATGAACAGATAGATAGATAGATAGATATGAACATATTGTGAGATAGATCGATAGATAGATATATATGAGCAGATTGAGAGATAGATCGATAACTTGACATGAATAGACTTCTTTGGCCATCGTTCACATCTTTTCGTTTTTCTGTAAAAGTGCTTGAGCTGCAACAAAAGCGGACACTTCACGGTGTTTTCACCATAAGCTATTTTAATATTTTACTCACATTTTGCACAGTCTTCACACAAAACATGATATTAATCCGTTATTCCAGATTACCGTCACTCCCTTTCCGCAAACACTATAACGTGAAGACGTGCAATTCCTTCTACTGCTCGGAAAGAAATCACATATTTGGCCTTCAGCTCAAGAAACCAGAAATGGGAATATTTCCAAACATGCTGATGTACAAACATTTGTCTAACCCCAGTGGCAAGCAGTCATCCCAGGAACGGTCAAACGTCGTATGTCAGTGCTTAGATGGCTCAGCCTATACATTGATATTAAGCATAGATTTTTTTGGTAAAAAGACATACGTTTTTCTTTCTAATTCACTGTTTCTCCTTTCCGTAGAAGGATATTTTATGAAACATTATATCACATTTAAATATGTGAATACTGGAGAAAACGGATTTTTAAGATTAAGTAAGCAGACTTTGCATGAGCGGCCTTATGAAAGAACCCTCATAAATTCACATGGGGACAAACAGATAGATAGATAGATAGATAGATAGATAGATAGATAGATAGATAATAAACAGACTGTGAGGGATAGATAGATAGATAGATAGATAGATAGATAGATAGATAGATAGATAGATAATAAACAGACTGTGAGGGATAGATAGATAGATAGATAGATAGATAGATAGATAGATACATAGATAGATATGAACAGACTATGGCAGATATATAGAAACAAGCTAAGATAGATAGATAGATAGATAGATAGATAGATAGATAGATAGATAGATAGAAACACAAAACAAAAAACCTGAACAAAAGATAGATATATAGAAAGATATGAAGAGACAGTGATAGCTAGCTAGCTAGCTAGCAAGATAGATAGATAGATAGATAGATAGATAGAAAGACAACCTGCAGAAAAGATATATATATAGAGAGAGATATATGAAGAGACAGTAATAGCTAGCTAGCAAGATAGATAGATAGATAGATAGATAGATAGATAGATAGATATGAACTATGGCAGATATATAGAAACAAGCTAAGATAGATAGATAGATAGATAGATAGATAGATAGATATGAACAGACTATGGCAGATATATAGAAACAAGCTAAGATAGATAGATAGATAGATAGATAGATAGATAGATAGATAGATATGAACAGACTATGGCAGATATATAGAAACAAGCTAAGATAGATAGATATGAAGTGATGCATCTTCTTTGCCACCTTATGTCTTATGGCTTAAAATTTGTCAAGATGCTTGAACAAGTGTCAGTCAATGGCCGAGAGATCAGGTGAATACGATGGATGCGCCAAAGCCTCGTATTCCAAGTCGGTGAGATTCTGCAGTGTCATTTTGACAGTATTGAGGCCGAGCATTGACATGAAGCAGAACCCGACGTCGTCGATTAACCAGTACCGATTGCATTTTGCTTAACTGAATGTGCAGTTCATCCATCTGTTCGCAGTAAACGTCATAAGCGATGCTCTGGTTAAATTCCAGATAGCTGTACAGGTTAACGATAATAGATGGACCACCAGGCAGACACCATAATCTTATATTGGTGCAATTTCAGTTTTTATTTTTTTTAAATGCTTGAGCCTTCGCTATGATCAAATCATTGCGCCGATTGCTTACTATTTTCCAATGGCATAAAATTAAGAAAAAAAACGACGCGACCTTGGTACGCTCAGAATCTTTCAGTAGAACCACACTTCTGTTGATTCCAGTCTCTTCTACATCTTTGAGATTAGACAGCATTCACTGCCATACAGGAGAGTAGATATCGCGTAACAGTCCAATACGCTTTTCTCTGTCTTAATACTCTGCTTAGCTTTTGGAAGGCATCTTTGGCCATTCCAATACGTCTTTGAATCTCAGTGTCACACATTCCATCATCTGTTAGAAAACTTCACAGATATTTATATTTCTGTAACTTCTTGATTTTAGTATCCACACATTGTAATTTGAATTTTGGGCTTATCCTTTTGCTGATAACAATGCATTCTGTCTTTAAAAACCCGGAAACATTTTATAACCGAGAACTCAACGTCATCCTACAGAGATTTATCTAAAATAAATGGTCTATATTACATTGCAATACTGACAAATACATCTTTGTGGAGATTATATCACGTAACAGTCCATTACGCTTTTTTCTTCGTGTCTAATACTGTTTAGCTTTTGGGAGGCATCTTTGGCCATCCCAGTATGTCTTCGGATCTCAGTGTCGCAGTTTCCATTCTCTATGGCCTGTATTACATTGCAATTCTAGCATTCAAATTCGATAAAAATCACTGGTTGCACGACTAGGGATGCATTGGGGACACCTCTAGTCCTGGGGCCCTGGGCTGCAGTCCATACTAGCCCTCTTTTAAATCAGGCACTGCCTGTCACCTTGTCCAGGATTTTGAATTAAGAGTAGGCAATAATGACTTTCCTCATAGATTCATTTTAATGTATTATTTATGAATTGCCATGACTTCTTAGGAAAGATAGATGAGTAGGTTTTGTTTCGTTCTTTATGGTTTTAAATACATTATCCACATATTCCTTTTTGTTTATCATATATCAATTACAATGACTTTATGGGAAAATTAAAAACAAATGTTCGTTTCCTTCTGTCAAGGAGTGCCTGATTCATCTTTAACGTTACTGTCATATCTTCGCTGGCGCTGCACAATCATTCCTTACCATTCTTGACAGAATAATATAGCGTCTTCTCAGCTTTGTGCGTGATGAATTAATTTCCTTGCAAGCTGTCTCCTAATGACAATCGATATTCAGACACCATTTCTTTGGTATCTCTTCAAGAGATTTACATTTCTTAGCTTTGTCTATATTTCTGAGATGAGGAATTATGTACACTATGTACATTATTCGGACTATAGTCCGCATCTTTGTCGACATATATATTACAACGTTTCAGCCATTATACGCTCCAGCCTTCTTCAGGTGGTTCTAATGTCAAACTGAACCCTTTATTTCGCTCACTGGAGTAGACTGTTTAGTTCCACGTGCCATGTTTAATGGATGTCAGCTATCAGTTATCTCCTGTTAATTCCCCTCTCCATGTTCTCCACTGTCTTAACCGGGTTTGAACTTACACTCTTTGAGTCCTGTCACTGGATCTAACTAACGTCTGTATCCACTGTGCCATGTGTCCTTGAGGCACGGGGAACTAGAACAGTCTACACCAGTGAACGAAATAAAGGGTTCAGTTCGACATTCCAACCACCTGAAGAAGGCCGGAGCGTACAATGGCTGAAACGTTGTAATAAATATGGCGACAAAGATGAGGACAATAGTCCGGATAATGAAATTAGTGTTGTTATTCGATATTCAGCAGTTAGCATACATTTAGTTCAAACAAAATTTAATCAGACGCTGTTATACCCATTTACATTTTCAGTTCCCATCTTTCTTTTTTATAGTTTTATTCCGATTTAATATTTGTCTGTGTTTCTGTCAATATTTGACCAAAACGTTGTTATGTACCGAAAAATCTCTCATCAACGGACTAACAGAAGGAAATGAGTGGTCCGTTCAAGCCGATTCTCCGTAGGATTATTTTTAAGTTATAAAACCACTATAGTAACTACCAGTCGTTATGATCATAATGTAAATACTATAAACATGTATATATATGGCATAAATAAATATATTCTTGATATAAATATTTTAATCAAAATAACAGAAGTAATAGATTTCACACAGGTACTTTCTCACAGACGCGCTTATGTATCGTACTTTATATACTGTACACCTGTCTTTGTTTACAATTGAAAGGCCAGTCACCGTCGCCAAGCTGACATTTTGATAACTAATACGACTCGTTCTGCTAAACATGCAACTTTTGAAATACATCTATGATGATTTGGAAGTTGTTTTTGCTTGCATAGCTTTTTTTCTTTTTCTTTTTTTTTGCCTGTAGATTTTGTCCGTTGCGTCCGAAGTCCGTTGATGGAGGGTCCGTATATAAGAGTTTTATATGTACTCCTACTAATTTAAAAACAATTTCATAATTGTAAATTTCACGACACTATAAGTATTATCAATTAATTAATTATAATTATCCACTCTTATAAATTTCACGACACTATAAGTATTGTCAATTAATCAATTATAATTATCCACTCTTATAAATTTCACGACACTATAAGTATTATCAATTAATTAATTATAATTATCCACTCTTATAAATTTCACGACACTATAAGTATTATCAATTAATCAATTATAATTATCCACTCTTATAAATTTCACGACACTATAAGTATTGTCAATTAATCAATTATAATTATCCACTCTTATAAATTTCACGACACTATAAGTATTATCAATTAATTATAATTATCCACTCTTATAAATTTCACGACACTATAAGTATTATCAATTAATCATTTATAATTATCCACTCTTATAAATTTCACGACACTATAAGTATTGTCAATTAATCAATTATAATTATCCACTCTTATAAATTTCACGACACTATAAGTATTATCAATTAATTATAATTATCACTCTTATAAATTTCACGACACTATAAGTATTATCAATTAATCATTTATAATTATCCACTCTTATAAATTTCACGACACTATAAGTATTGTCAATTAATCAATTATAATTATCCACTCTTATAAATTTCACGACACTATAAGTATTATCAATTAATCAATTATAATTATCTACTCTTATAAATTTCACGACACTATAAGTATTATCAATTAATTAATCATAATTGTCCACTCTTACTGAAGAACAAAATAATAATTATCGTAACATCAAAAATAATAGAGTTATCGCAGGTACTTTCTCACAGATGTGATATTGTACCGTACTTTATATACTGTACACCCGTCTTTGTTTACAATTGAAAGGCCAGCCACGGCCGCCACGTTTGTTCTGCTAAGCCCGCAAATTTTGCAATACATCACTGACGATTTTGAAATGTTTTGCTTGCAGACTTTTTTTTTTTTAATTTTGCCTCCTGACTTTGTTGCATCAGAAGTCCGTTGATGGGGAGTCTGTAGATGAGAAGTTTGTCTTTATTTATCGCTTGCTTTTCTTTCTACTGATCGATTGCTCTGCCGCATAACCTATAGTCCGGCCTTATATTAATCCAGACAACGTTTGATGAAAACGATTTATTTTCATTTAACTTTTCTTTGCGTCTCTATCTTCAGGTCCAATTCCTGTATTCAGACATTCGTTTAATCCGAGCAACGTTTGATCAGAATGTTAATTAGTATCTAATGTTTGTTTCCTTATCAATCCATTGCAAAGTTACAATCCTTTGATCAGGCATTCATTTCATTCGGTCAGTATTTGAACGACTCATTTTATTATCATTTCTTTTTCTATGAGTCTATTTCTACAGACACAGGTCCTGTAATCCTTCATTCTTTTAACTGTGTAATTTTTATTAAAAATATTTCACACTCTATCCTGTCAGGGAGGCCCTGTGCTTTGAGAGACTAGTGGGTTTTACACTAGCCCCACAAGTGGAATTTGTACATAAGATCCATAGCTAAAAATGCAGTAAAAATAGCTGGTTCTCTGTACCGCTCTAGTAAGTACCGGACTCCTCCTGCTATCTTTCGTACCGGTTATGACGATAAACTACATCCGGCAGCAAGGCTTTTGATCTGGACGTTTTCAGGATCTCGTAATTGTTTCTGTTCCAAGGTTTCAGTTATAACCAAATAGGTAACCCCCAAATTGAGGTCAAAATTCTATGAAAGTGTGGAAATACATTTTTATAGTGAAGGTGCCAGCAATACATTTTTTTATAATAAAAAGAATTACTAGTCATACGTTTTTTTGAAAGGAAAAATAATGTTACCAGCAATACATTTTTTTTTTGTAAAAGAAATTATTCATGCTCCAAAGAAAAATAAATTTCGACATTAAATGACCCACAAGGTGTTGATATGCCGTTAAACAAACAAAACAAAAAATCATGGTAAACTCTATATTTACAGATCAGGCCGAGTACTACTGTCCTATTTGGACAGGAACTGCCCACTCCTCACGTCGCAGTTTTGAGAAATTCTAAAAATGTCTTCGCGTGACAAAATATTTTCCACCCTCAAACTCTCTCTCTCTCTCTCCCTCTCTCTCTCTCTCCTCTCCCCCCCTCTCTCTCTCTCTCTCTCTCTCTCTCAGACGGGATGTAGCAAACCTCTCACTGCTCTGTCGCTACTTCTATGGAAAGTGCTCAGATGAACTGCATTCCTTGGTTCCGCTAGGTCTAACCTTCACGCCTAGGACCTTCCATGACACTCACATTGTAGGAAGCCACCACCTTCCTTCCGCATTGAGAAGTACCGTAATTCCCAATGTATAACACGCATTTATTTCTAAAAAATAACAAGCACAATTAGCGAGCGTATTATGCACAGATACAAAAAATCCTTAAAAAATTGACGTTTTATAGGTACATTTCAGTTGCGAAAGGACTACTCAGCACAAACAACGACAATTTGACACTAACATTCGGCGATTGCGACCCCATAAGTATGTCAAATATACAGTCATATGTACCTAACAATACTTATAAAAGTAAAATAAAATAAGAATTATCATAAAACTAAATTAAAATAATATTGTTCTATGTTTAAAACCATTTTTGATGAAAAACTACATACAGATCCGGTATATTGCACATTTTATCGAACAAAAACAGGTTAATGAGTCTGCGCAGTAGGCACAATATACGTATTTCCGCTTCCTTTTAGAATCGCGATGATCGAAAATTTTGATAAATATTTTCAATTACAGCTTGAATAAGAGTAGAAAACGCTGACCGTACTGAAATTGTAGAGATACAATTTATAGGGTTTGATTACCAAACAAGGGGGGCGTATTATGCGTGAATAGAAGCATTTTCCGACAATTTCAGCATAATTTTCGGGGTGCGTATTATGGATGAAGGCGTATTATACATGGGGAATTACGTTAAGTTCCACTCGAGCAGCTTCCGCCGACGAACCACTGCTCTATGGAACAGATTCTCAAGAGGTTGCTTCTCTGATCGCAAGAATATTATTCTCTTTAGGTTTAGGATTAACCGTTATCTTACACACCTACCCGCATAATTTGTGCCTCTTACTCCTTAACCCTTTACATCGATTGCTCCACGGACCGTCCTCGAAGTGAATCTCACTGTGAAAGTAAAACAAACTATAAAACACGCAACATCTGTGTTTCTTTCAAGAGATTTTTTCAGACCAAGATTTTTTTTTTCAAAATTGATTCATTTTTATTTCAAATGTGTGTGTTTTAGCATTTAAAACCTGTACTTCGTTCTTTCAATCAAAACATTACTTGATCCAAATCTTTTATTCCCATCTACCATTTGTTTTTTTTTGTTTTTTTCCTCTGTCCATCTTACAATGGCAATTCCTGTAGTCCGACATTCCTCTAATCCTATATAAATGTGATCAACAGTTTTTATCCTTTATTTAATCTACGGGTGTAGCCTGTTCTATCGGACAATAGCCGAGTGCTTTAAAGACTTTCTTAGTGAATTTGGTGCCGTAGTAATTGTGAGTTCACTTGCTAGGCATTGTGTACTTGGCCTCAGTGAAAACAGCGCTAGCAATAACACGGCTGTCCTAAGAATAAGAACTAGACGAGATATCTCGAGACATGGTCAGTGGAATGAGAACAGTCTACATCCATAGCTTAAGGAAAAGACTGAGTTCCAAATTCCTGGTAGTTTAACCGTACCAACATGCACCTGCTTAAGCCCATATACCACAACGACCGAACCGCTGTTATAGTAACAATAAAGATGAGGATAATAGTCCGCTTGTAAATAACATTGTCTAGCATTCTTAATTTTTGAAGAGAGAATTGTCCCATGGAATGTTAGTACGACAGGCTCATGGATTTGGTAATATAGTAATTGTGAGATCAATCCCCAGCTGGGCAGTATGTATTTGGACTCAGGGAGAAAAGGGCGGGCAATAAGTTTGCAGTACTAAAAATAAGAATTAGACGAGATATCCCGAGACATGGACAATGAAATGAGAACAGTCTACTCCCACAGCTTAAGGAAAGGACTCAGTTCGAAATTCCTGGATACTAGCATGGTAGACTCATGAATTTGGTGATATAGTAATTGGGAGATCAATCCCAGAGCTGGGCAGTATGTATTTGGACTCGGGGAGAAAATGGCTGGCAATAAGTGACCAGTACTAAAGATAAGAATTAGACGAGATATCCCGAGACATGGAGAGTGGAATGAGAACAGTCTGCATTCCTTAAGGAAAGGACTCAGTTCGAAATTCGTGGTAGTTTAAACGGATCAATATACACCTGATGAAGCCCGGATGCCACAAAGACCGAACCGCTGTTATAGTAACAATAAAGATGAGGATTATAGTCCGCTTGTAAATAGAGTAAATAACTGCCATTCTTAATTTTCGCTTGGAAATGCGAAATATAGATTCTAGAATTTATATTTCTTATTTTCAATCTTAAATGTTAATCTGGGTTTAAATTTAAATTCAAAATCAAACTACAATTTATTTAAATATTTTAACTCCAATAATATTCCACCCCAACAATAATATAACTTGACTGTACTAAAAATAAGAACTAGACGTGATATCGCGAGACACTGGCCGTGGAACAACATTACCTGTAGATTAAATAAAAGTTTCAGTTCGGAATTCAGTTTAGGTTATCTGGATCGATATGCACCCCCCTGGAGGACGCAACAGCTGAAGTAATTTGATAGCAACAGCAGGAAAGATGATAATGGTCCGAATGTAAATTGTCTAAATGATGATAACTCCTCATCCCAGAAGTTCTGAAAGAAATTTGTATACCATTTGTTTCTATCGATCATCGGTTCTTCAAATACATTGTAGGTGTATAATAAGTATGGGAAAATGAAGCTGGTGCTTAATTTGAAGGTATGGTGTAATCCTTACATTTGCATAATTCGACTTGGCTTTGTTTCTCTTGATGGCAGCCATTTTTTGTTGCCTTTTCTTCATTTTTTCCTGAATTGATGCAGAAAATAAAAAGTAATAACATGCAAAACAACATCTCTTCTCAATATTTCAGTGTATTTTTTAAAATTTTTATTTAATCCTTTTAGGCTTATATACAAAGAATAAACGATATATATATATATATATATATATATATATATTCTAAAACAATGAACTCATTAAAGAATAAGAAACGATGACCGTTTTATTATTAGATATGGACTGGTCACATATAGGAGAGCTTATAACAGTGTAAACTTTCAACTAACAGTCATATAAACAGCGTGAGATATTTTTTTTTGTGTGTGTATGTCTTAAAATTCTTTATTTTTTGTTTCATTTTTTGCTATTTATTTCTTTGATTGACGTCTTCCTGAATAAAAAAAATAATTCAGAAACATCAAATAACAGAAAGAAAACCGAACTTAGATAATTTGCATATGAATTGATTTCTCAATTCGAAAATTTCAAAACAAGATAATAAAGATGAAAAATTCATTTAAAAAAAAAAAATTGAAATGCAACAAAAATTATTTTTTATTTTTTTTAAAAAAATGTTTAAAATGACAAACTAATAATTACAAAAAAAATTAATTTTGTTGTTTTTTTTTTTTTTGTCTGTGGGTTTTTAAAGGTATCGATTTTTTCGTTTTTCGTTTTTTTCATTTTTCCTTTTTTTTTTGGATTTTGTTCATTTCTCTGATGAGCACTTTTTTTCCCAAATGCTTTACAGAACATAGCTTTTTTATAAAAATAATTACAAAATGTGGAGGGTCTTCTTTTTTTTTTCTTTTACCCTTAGGGAATGACAATATATTGTATTATTTTTTTTTATTGTCATTTTTATAATTTTCTTTTTATTTGTTTATACAATATTGTCTTTTTAAAAAAATCCGTGAATGATGTGAAGAAATATTGCAATCTTCTTCGCTTGGCAAATACCAAGCTGATTGCTAAGATAACATAGAGGGCACATTCCTTCAGGCTTCTAGCTTCCGATAAATTATTGAAACCAGTATCCTCACTCAAGTTTCGATCAGAAGTCTCTCCGTCCTTCTTCAGGTGTTTGACACAACGGCTCTCTCTCTCTCTCTCTCTCTCTCTCTCTCTCTCTCTTTTTCAAATAAATCTCACCTTTTCATTGATTCAAGTGAAAATGATTCGTCTGGCGTTGTCATTTTGTGATGCGGAACGAATTTTAAATACTTTTACCTGGAGTGGGAGCTACCGGATGACAAGTCCAACCAAGAGATAGAGAGTGATCAAAATAACAAAAGTGGTGATACTCGTCAAATAAGGGTAATGATTTCGTCCAAGAACTTCAGCCAATGATTCTGGACTCAGTGTTTAGCAAGATCTTAATAAAAGGGTCACCTTTGGGAACAAATCTATTTTAAGCAACAATTTGATTGACTCTCTCTTTGTTTCTCTCTTTATAGCAAATCGATCTGATATCACAGTATCTTTCCAAAAACCATATTTTCAAAAAAAAACAAAAAAACACAAAAAAACAAAAACAACCTTTAAAAAATGTTCACTTACGTGTTAACTTCATTTTAAGCGCTCCAAATGTTAAAATACCTATATTTTCCAGAGTCTAAACTAACTAGCTAACTAAACAACGAGACAAACTTGCTAACCAGCACACCACTATAGGCAGCCATATTTAAACATTTAAGCGGGAAAAAATTATTTTATATGAGACAGATCACAAACCTGAGTCACATTGTGAGGTTCTACCTCAATGTAGTATTTATGACATATTTTTAAAGTTTTGATTGAGGTCAAAATTCATGAACTTGTGTTATTAAGGAAAGACTACAATCTTAAATTCCTCACGCCAAGGTCAAGGTCAAATCTTTATTT
>CAHIKZ030005475.1:612500-627500 GCA_903632075.3 Acanthosepion pharaonis
ATATATATATATATCCACTACACTAAAATGGGAGCTGGTGCACTTCAGATTTTGTCTTGTTGGATTCAATCTATGTCAACATTATTAATCTGAGCTGAACAATTGGCTTAAATTAATTAATTTTCAAAGTAAAATTATAAGCATTCATTTTCCGGCCATTTTTGTTTGAAAATTATGCGTCTATCACTTCTTCATACAAAATAAGTATATAGATCCCATTCTAAAACATAACAACAAGCAAAAGCGAAAACTGGGGAATCAAACATCGAATAAAAATGTTTAGTATAAGATAATAGATTATTTCTTTAAAAATAAATTCCATTTTATGAGAAAATCACTAAAAATGGCCGACCAAGAATCTTTAAAACTGAACATTTCATTTAACGTCTCTCAATTTCAACTTCCGGTTAGACGCCCCCTTGTTGTAGTTTGTGACACTGCTTGATATATATTAACCTAATGGCCCGAACCCATGCTTATTGGGGTGGGGATTGTGTTTCAAGCGAGAAAGCTACCCAAAAAGTTGACACTATTTTATAATAGTATCTCTGGTTTGTCCTCTAATGCAATTTGGACATATTTTCTGGGGGCAATAGAGCTATTACCCTATAACAACTGCTATCACTGCCAACGTTCATACTCGAAATACCTTCCTAAGTAAAATACTTCTACTACAAGTAACATTCAACTGTCCCATCTTACCGCACAAAAGGCTACCTACCTACAAAGACTACTATATACCAATTCTAACACTATATTTCAACCATTTTACCACACAACTTTACTAGCTGAAACTACTATTACCGTTAACAAAGTTATACTCATACCACCTTACTATACAATGTTTACTATGCAACAACAACTAAATATTATTATACTCCTACAACCTTATTTCCCATCCAACATAATGTTTAAAAAGGCCACAGATTGAGGAGCATCTAGAATATGATTCGAGGAATTGATTAACATACGCGAATTAGTATTGCGTGTGACATTCCAGATAAGAGATCACCTACGAAATAGTGTAAAATCAGTATGGAAGAACAGAAAATACAAATTAAGCAGGATCGCCGTCAGTCATAATTAAGGATAACACTGTGATTAAAAAGTACTGAAGAATTCAGTAGGTCAACGCATCGCAGTATATCAGAGCACAAGTAGAAGGTTAGTGTTCAAGTATTTAAATGTCAGGTAAAATTTTTAACAGGCATAAAAATGAAAGATCTTGACATCAAACAATTCAAATATATATTTAATATTGCATAATTAAAATTTTTACATCTAAACAAGGGCTTCAATTGTGCCATTCATAAAATATAACAACGCTGCAAACATAACAGTTGGTAAAGTGATATAATAACCACCTGCAGATTATATATAGATATTAGTGGTTGTATATATATATATATATATATATATATATATATATATATATATATATATATATATATATATATAAGATGACCCATATATGCTTTTTATAATATGTAGATTTAACACGTCTGTTAATGAAATTTTCAACTTTAAATTTTTTTATCATCATGCTTCAATTTAGTAAATAAGCCCTACTATATATATATATATATATATATATATATATATATATATATATATATATATATATATATATATATATATATATATATAATATCAGCAATCTTATTGCCACTATTGTTATCATTTTGTTGTCTTTTATTCCTCAAATTTCATTATCAGTCTGATAAATCTCTCTCTCTCTCTCTCTCTCTCTCTCTCTCTCTCAGAGAAGGCTGGCTAAAAAGGTAAGAAAGACCGGAATACTTATAGTCAATAAACAAAAAAACCTAACCACGTGACCAAATAAAAAACAACGTTGTTTATTTTTTTTCATTTGGTCACATGGTTAGGTTTTTTTTTGTTTATTGACTATAAGTATTCCGTTCTTTTTTTTTTACTTGTTTAGCCAGTCTTCATTGACGATCCGCTTATGTGAAACCCTGGTAGGTTTGTCTGGTTTAACTAGGTCTGCTCTACTTACTGTATTGAGCACTTTATTTAGTTATTTTGTCTACTCGTATCGGTTTTTTTTTCTTTGGGTTTTGGACTTGCATTGTAGACGATTATTTTCGGCTGATGTACATGGTTTTTTCCTTTTTTTTTATACCTTTTTTCCCCCTTTGGTATTAGTTTAATTATTTGCAAATCAAGACATCGAAGGTTTTCGGAACGAGTAGAATTTCTTATACTTATAAGATTACTACTAATAATAATACATACATATATATATATTATTTATTTTGGCAGCAATCTTTCGTTTATTCATGTTTCATTAAAGACGACAGACATGCTACTACGATATAGTCGTGTGAGAGATGTATTTATTTATGAATTTGATCAGGAACACAGTTCCTTAAGGGGCATTTGAACTCACAGATAATGTTCGTTTGTTGTAATTTTGAATTTGCTGGCGTGTTGTTATTTTTGAGGATAAGGTAAGCTGTTTTTCAACTTTTTGTAGTAGATAATTAATTTGATTTTTGTTCGGGTCAATTGGGGGAGTGTATATTTTTTTGATATTTCTAAGTGAAGATTCATCTTTTTTCTAATTGACGTGTATTTGGCTTTTGTAGAAAATATTTATGTTATTTATAACTTTGTGTTCACCAACATTGTTATTTACTTTGGGAAGAAATAGTCTAATTTAGTGGCCTATAAGTTGGTTAGAGGAGCCATTGTTAACTAGTGCCTGTTTTGCATTGTTGAGTTCTTTAAGGAAGAGTCGACGAGAGGATGAATTCTGGTGTGCTTTTTTTAGGAAGTTATTTTTTATCACTATTTTGTATCTGAGTGGTCATTCACTCTTAAAGTGAAGGTTGCAAGAGTTCCTGCCAGTGGGTTTTTATATGACACACACACACATATATATATATATATATATATATATATATATATATATATATGTGTGTGTGTGTGTGTGTGTATAAATGTTTATATATCAAGTATATAGGAGTGTGTGTGTGTGTGTGTGCGTGTGTGTATAAATGTTTATATATCAAGAACAATATTGATGGAAAAATGTACTACAAATAGGAAAAAAGTTTACGTGTGACGCGTTTCGTTCTTTAGGGCTTTATGGGACTAAATTTATTACGTTAGCGCGACTACACATGCACACTATAGGGGAATACTGGGAATTGAAAAAACTTAAAAATAAAAATTCACATTTCTAAACATCCCGCGTTCGTGCGCATGCGTCGTTGCACCAATGCAACAAATTTAGTTATATATATATATACAAATGAGAGAAAGAACAGATGGAGTATAAGTACACTGTTCGTAGCCTTTACTTTTTAAAAAGTGCTCAATAAAAAGTAGAGCAATATATTATTATTATATTTTTATTATAAGAGATTATAATAAAAGATATTTTGAAATCGCTACACAAAGCTTTCATTTTTCAATACTATGACTGTAATTCTTCAGGTGAACTCTCCCGTCAGTTTCAACCATGCGTGTTCAGCAGCTAGGTTAGTGAATAGATGCTTCTGATGAACATGACACTCCAGTTCTGCCATCTTCGGCACGAGCTTGTGGATTACGTGACCAGGTTTTAATGCACTTTGTTTTGTCCTTGCACTTCCATCCCTAATATTTTGGAGGAGTTAGGGTTATAATGTTAAAAGTTTAAATGATTTAATTCCATTTTAACAACAAACGCTTCTTTTCTTCATCCAAAAGAAAATGATTAAAAGGTCTTAATTGGTACCCTTGCAGCTTCAGGATTGCTCTTTAGCTTATCATTGTACCTGTGTCATTGTATGCCTACGTTTCATTTGCCACTCTGTAGCTAATTGTACATAAGGACTTCTGGTTATCGATTGTCGTTCATTCTAATGATATGGGCAGCCTATCGCAATTAAGATTGTTTTAAAAAATTCTCGATGCCGCCAATTTTGAACTTTCGAAACAGATCAGCACAGGGGTTGTGTCTTCGAGTCTGTATCCACAAATTAGGCGAAGATTATACGAACTCGTTGCAGGAAAACAAGCTCAAGGCTCCCACTGATGATGTTAACTTGAGTCACATTTACAGTACAAATGTAATTAAATTAATAATGAAATTATATAATATACACTTTATTATTTGTTGTGTTTTGTGACCGACACCTCGGTTCATGTAAAAATTGTCCTTGCAGCAAAAAGTTGGGGTAACGTTGCTTTACAATTTAAAGAAGGCGGGACGCTTCTATTATGTACATTGTAGGACTTGCAACCGTCAATTAAAATAAAAACTATCGTTGGAGCGTATTATCGCGTAATTACAAAAAAATGTATTGATGTCTTCCATAATTTTATTTACTTGTTTTATTATGTTGAAGGAAGCGAAGCGGCGGTTAACAAAGAAATATAGCAAATAATTTGGATAGAAATAAAAAGTGTAATCACTTAGACAAGTCTCTTTAATTAAAAAAAAAAAACAAAAAAAAAAACACGTAAAATCATTTATGCATGAAAAAGTTCGTAGACTTTACGATGCATGAAAGCTATTTATTTTAAGCAACGGACATTTATTTTTCATCATAATCGCTTTCCTTGTCAATGCACTTAATCCAGTGGGAATTAATTATAAAGCACGAAACTTGTCAGAGCAGAATTCAACTAGATTTTAAGCTCAGGATTTAATGATTCACACTTGTCTATGTATAAAAATGTCTCCCCAGCCGATCAAACACAAATTTTATATTTTATTTTTCCCAAAATAACGCTTCTTTAAAGGAGAAAATATTTATAATTATTTTTTATCTTATAAAACTTACTGTTTAATTTGAAATTTATGTCTTTTGTGTAGTAAAACGCTATGTAATCATTCTGATATATATATATATATATATATATATATATATATATATATATATATATATATAACTGTGTATTTGAGCAGCCATCCCTTTTTTATACAAGTTTCGTTAAAAACGACTGAGAAGATACCAAGTTTTTTTTTTATTTTATTTTTGTTGTTTTGTAATTGTTTTCTTCGCTGGACATAAATTATATAGAAATTGTCCGAAGGTTCTGTATGCCCAAGCGATTTCGGCTATTTATTTAGCCATTATCAAGGATGATTTTATTCTTAATTTTAACTGAAAGTATGGATCTTTTATTGATTTTTCTAGAGTTAACATGTTTTATTTTCAAAACACGGTCAGCACACTGTGGCAATATTCAGAGTTGAGTATTGGCTTATATATATATATATATATATATATATATATATATATATATATATATGTGTGTGTGTGTGTGTGTGTGTGTGTGTGTGTGTTTTGTGTATACACTTTTTACAGATTACAAGTGATAGTTTGTCTGTGACATTTGTCTTTGTTATTTAGATTATATACAGTCTAACAAATATCTAAAAGCTTTTGTATTATTATCACCGCGTTTCGGACGCTGTGCTTCTCGGCCTTCATCAGGTGTGTGTCGATCGGGGTAAACTACAGAGAATTTCGAACAGAACCCTTTATTCAATCTACGGGTGTATATTGTTCTCGTTTCGCAACCCAAAGGTGATTCGTTTTGTTGGTTTTTTTTTTTCTAGTTCAGAGATAAAGGCAAGCAATAAGCGAGTTACACGGATCGAAGGACAACTGAAGAAGGCCAGAGATCGTAACTGCTGAAACGATGTAATAACAACAAGGATGTAGATAATAGTCACCATGTAAATAATGTATATAACGTTAATTATTCATTTCAGGTTTTCAGGCTGAATTTTTTATTATAAAAATGAAAGTTTTTCAGTGAAAATAAATAAAACAACTCGTATTTAAACAAACTTTTTTTTGTCGCAATTGTCTAATAAACATGCATATTTCTGGACGCGCTCGATGAGAAAGTCATATAGGACAAACCTCACACCTAATTACTCTCCCCGATGTGTTGTGCTGGACACACCTGCCGATTAGTCGGTCCCGCTGGTGTATCCTACTGAACACATCGCTCTACTTGTGATACTGTTGTCACGTACCCCATTACCTGCCGCATGGCAGTGTTATCTGTGACGAAACTTGTTGCTCTGAATTCTAGTCAGGTGGGTAGCTAAGCATCCAGTAGGATTAAAAATACCACCTGTCAAAGGGTTGATGAACCTTCTTGTAAGGTCACCAGCCATCTAGCATAGTGCGATAGACTGGGCTCCATAGCTGCAACCAGTGCAGTGATGACGCTACATCGTTGGGTGAAGGGCTTCCTACGCTCACGTCAACGGCCAAGAGCTCCCCCGATGGAGTCAAGTGCCCGGGAACAAGGCGGAACTTCAGGTTGGAGGACATCGTTTGTGATCTTTTAAAGCGAGATAGGCTCGACGACATCTATTTTACACAAGACTCGCTAAGTCTTAACGACTAGCTCCGGTTTTCTACACAGGAATGTGGAGGGACAAGACAGGTGCTCAATCGAGGGGCAACTTTACAGTCACACCCAGTCATGGGATCGATGATGTTCAGTTGTAAACTAGAAATTTTAAATTCTTCTGCATATCGATTTTCCGAGCGTAGCTCGGATGTGGCACAAGGCCGAAAGTATGGGCCACCCAGTGAGGATCAAACTCACCACTCATCCGTAATCGTTCTAGCAAGACAGGCTTGCTAACCATTACATCACATCGAGGTGCCCAAACTAGTAGCGATTTCCAAAGCGTAGCTTAGATGTGGCACAAAGCCGAAATTATGGGGCACCCAGTGAGGATCGAACTCACTACTCAATCGTAATCGTTTTAGCAAGACATCCTTGCTAACCATTACACCACGTCGAGGTTCCCAGATCGTTAGCATATATGTGTTCGCATTGTTTGCGAAATTGCAGCCGAATGGATGCGATCTGTGAAATTGAATATCAGCTTTTTGTTTTCATCAGTCGGAGGTATATTGGCATCCAAACCAAAAGCGGACATAATGTTGAGGATTTATTTACGAAACGTTTCGACGAGAGAGTCTACGTTATTTGGCTTCTTCAGGTATGAAAGGAGGAAAGACAAATCGTGTGTATGTGTGTACGTATAAATGTATGCGTAAACAAACTAGGAAGTCTAATGCGACCAATAATATCAGGGAAAAACAGCGCACCCCACAAAAAATTAACTCTCTCTCTCTCTCTCTATATATATATATATATATATATATATATAGAGAGAGAGAGAGAGAGATAATATTAGTGGTAAATATACATACATATGCAAAATATGTAAAAATTCCTAACGTTCCACCCACCTCTCCTAAAATTCTCTCTGTTAAGGTTTAATCTCCCTCCTCCTCATACTTACACTTTCTCTAAATTCTGTTTTTATTTCCGGAGTTGTTTTTCTGTTTTCTTTTTGATTTTGTAGGTCTGATGAATTGGATCGTATTTACGATTCCAATGGAATAAATTATAAGCATGGAATATTAGTGTTTAAGCCTTTTTATTTTTTATATATATATATATATATATATATATATATATATATATATATATATATGTCTCAATACTAAGCAAATAGAGCATAATACTGTTTCAACTAATCCCAAACATATTAATCACCTATATTGTCGTCAAATGCATACTAATTATAAACAAGATGAAAATATACTAAAAAAATTAGTAAATACTAATATATCTACAATAGATCCTAGCAAAAAAATTTAGTTAATCATATACTACACTAAATCTAGTATTCTCCAACTAACTATTCGCAATGATTCTGTCCCCTCCCCGTTAGCGATTTGCAAAAAAAAAACAACATAGTTTACAAATTCAAATGCCCTTTGGGAGATTGTATCTCTAATGGATTAAATAATATTTATGTTGGTCACACCACAAACTCACTTTCACGGCGCTTAACTCTACATTTGAATGATAACTCTAACATTTTTAGACATCACAAATATACTTAAACATGAAAACAATAAACAAAAATTAAAAATACTTGAATCATTATACATAAAACAGTTGAAACCTAACCTGAACAAAATAAACTATGAAATCACCACAAATATTCTTAAATGCTTATAATGTATAACAGATGCCATTGATTTATACCAACGCCTTCACATACTGAGTACTTTTTTTCACTCTCGCGTGGTCATGTGTGACGTCACGAGCTGCGACGCAATTTCCGCTAGCCGCGTCTCGTATATATGAGTTTGTCCTTACTTTGAAATTTTCAAGCAGCAAGGACGGACTATTCTTGTTGCTTCGTCCGTTGTTGTTTGATTTATTGAAATTGTCATCTTTGATAATGGCTTGTGCAAGCCGATAGCTTAGATTGGATTTAAACATGTATCAATATGGTGATTTCCTTTCGTCTTTCAATGATAATGTTATTAAGCTAATCAGACAATATGAAAGGAACTTACTTAAAATAAGTAGACAAAACTTGTCTATATTATTTAATGAAACATGCATTAATGAAAAATTGCTGCCTAAATATACACAATATATATATATATGTGTGTGTGTGTGTGTGTGTGTGTGTATACATTTCTGTGCGTGTATGTGTGTGCACGCATAGATGTATGAGGGGACATTTATAAAGGTATATGTGTGTATAGGTGTATACAGGATGCGATTAGTAAATTGTCGCTATTTTGTATTTTTTATTTCTACGCATGCGCGTTGTTATTGATTTTGTCGACTGCACATATAGTAGAGTCAGGTGGGAACCGTCTGTGAGAATGACTCAATTCTCTCCACAAGAAATTTGGAAACGGTATGCTTTACTGCTTGGCATTCGCGCCGGAAGGTCCAGTACAAACATTTCAATGTGTCTGGCTGTCAATCTGACGACTGGGCAGAGGATTCGGAACGAGTTGGATGAGTCTAATGGGGATTACTAAGATACGCCAGCTCGGAAAACTCACTCTGATCGTTTTGATAAGAAAAGAACTCCCGAATTTGTTGGTGATATTGCCACACTCTACAGGGAGGCCTATATCGAGTAACTTCAGGACGCAATGCGGCCCTGGGTCAAGAGTGTGGCTGCTGGAAGATACTATGTTTGGCAACAGGATTCTGCACCATGCCAAACAAGCAGGAAATCCCAGTCATGGCTGTCAGACAATTTCTGCGACCACATACCCTTTACATCTGACCACCTAACTCCCCAGGCTGCAACCCGCTTGATTATTCTGTGTGGAGCGCAGTTGAGTGAGAGACCAACAAAACTCCTTGTAAAACAAAAGATGAATTGAATATCAGGATTATGGCGGCATTCACCAACTTGAACAAGGAGACCGTCCAGAGGATTTGCAGGAAATTCCGAAGTTGAAGCCAATGGCGATTTTGGTGAATTAATTTACTCTTTCGTATTTCAAGATACTTTTGTGTAATTTTGGTAAATATATCTGTTAAATTGTGATATCAATGTTCTTTTTGTTGTTTTTATAGCAAGCTGTATATAAGAAAAAGCTGTATGCCTATATATATTTGTACAAGTATATATAAGTAGACTCTATAATGTGTGTGTATACCTATACACAGATATATATCAGTGGGGATATATGTATGTATATAGATATCTTCAGGTATACAAAAAAGCCTCTAATATATGTATATGTTTCAGAGTGTATGCATGTACACGTATATTCATGTATATATGTATACAAGTCTATATGTATATTATAAAAATACTCTGAAAAACAGCTGTAATTTAGATAGAATAAAAACAAACAAGTGGATAGACACTCACTTGAGTCTGGACATTGGAGGTGATATGGTAATCTAATTTAATTTGATTTGTGGTCCTCACTTATCCTCAAAGATTCCAAGGCATTTTTCATCACATAAAGTTTTGTCTTTCTTCCATTCTAACCTGAGAAAGCCAAAGAGAGCTTGGGATCTCGGTGAATCGAGTCGTTAATAAATTTTCCAGATTGTCTCATCATCTTCATGCTTAGATATATAGAAAACTATATCGGTGATTTTAAAAAAAAGGAGTAATTATTTGATAAGTAAGGTTGATCGTTGGCACGTTATTATACTGGGTCAAACAGGGAAATACGGGAGACTATATAAAAAGCCAAAGAGTGTACTACACAAAGTTAATCGTCAAGCAACAATACGATGCAATCATTTGTCTGTGTTTGTAGTTGTTTTAGCCTTCCTTTTACACTTTCTAATTAAACACTGATTTTATTGTGGAGGATTTTTTGATTGTTTTCTTTTTACTTCTTATTAGGAAACTGTTGTAACCTAAGGAAGGTTGCTGAATAGAATAATCACACGAAGGTTGTTAATGAACGATAATACCTAGGACAAGAACAACGTATATAAGATTCGCCAGCGGCGCGTAAAAGTAGTAGTCAACTGCTAGAAGTCAATTCTACAATGAATCTCCAGCTGCAGACCAACATACAGTATTTACTACTGTATTTATGTGAATGGGGACATCCAATTATCGTCCGTAGATATGCTACAACAGAAACAATCTGCGACAAAAATAAATATCGATTAACCTGGAAAAAAGAAAATCTAATACTTATACTATTATATTAAAAAGAAAACAAGGCTAGGAGAATTTGACACTCACAGGGAATATCAGCGGTACAAGCGACAAGCAGAAACAACGATTGCGCCAATAGATGACAGAACAATGTAAAAAGATAAACATTATTAAGAGTTGCAAGGGACATGAATTAGTGGAGAGCCATGATCTGAAGGGCTAAGGTAGATATAAAAAGAGATTTCATGGCCGGCTTCGTTTTTGTACGCTCTGCCCTGGAATCGGCGGTTAGTTCATATTTTAGCCGAATCTATGATGGTCTCATCACCTTAGGAAAGCGATGAACACAGCTCTTCTTGCCACAGCTATGGGTTAGAGAGCCGGTCGAACTAGTCTCAAGCCTTGCGCGATAGCATGTCTTAGAGAAGGACTGCTACCGATTACATTGAGAAGCTGAAGCGAATTCACTCATTATTCTTTAAAAAAAAACATGGTAATTTAATAGATCCTGAAGAGAGATAATATTTTAAAGACACCTCATTTAATAATTAAAGCGGGCGGATTTGATAGTTGTTAATTTTTTATATTTTTTGTATTACTTCATATATATATATATAGAGAGAGAGAGAATATATGTGTGCGCACGTGTGCGTGCCTGTGTGTGTTCGTGTGTATATGTGTGTGTGTGTGTGTGTACGTGTGTGTGTTTTGCGTGCTAACAAAAAATACACTACTGAGGTCCATAACGTTACACTGACTTTAATACAAAGCGATGGTAAGACTAGTTGTATGTGTTCGTGTTACTGTTCTGTCTTGGTCTAATTTCTAGAGATATTGAGCACTTTAGGTTTTACAGTAGATATCTGTCTTTTTTCTCTTTCTGTTTTTTCCATCTTTTATATATTTCTTGATAATTTTCTTGAAATGTTTTTCGTTTTCTTTGGACTTTTCTTTTTTTCCGTTTGGGAGGCTTAGTATAAATACGGTTGTTATTTGAAACTATATCTATAGCTTGGTTGATATATATATATATATATATATATATATATATATATATATATATATATATATATATATATATATACGTAATACGGATTTTAGACTCGATTAATGAAGTAAAAGAAAACTGGGTATCTCTGTATCAAGTATGAACTTTGAGGAAGGCCCGTGCAAATCAACCCCGATGCCAAACTGAGCAAGCATATGCCTCAAACACGAGCCTTTTTGCAAAAAAAATTTAGGTTTTGTCGACAATGTGGAAAAGATCGGACCAGCAGATTCCACATGAACGGACAGAAAATCAGAAGCGGCATTGTATTGAGGTGTGGTGAACTTCACCCATTGCCAATTAAATTGTTTGATCCTAATGGTAAGTTTACAAAGGAACTTGCCAAAATTGTGTGTAATGTTCCTAGTACATTCGATCATCATTGATCGTTTCCATGAAAAAGTGCAGAAGTAGAGAAATAGCCATTTTTTTATTCCTGGTTTAAAGTTGAAAATATTGAAATGAAAATTGATTCACAAACAGCCATATATAACGATATATGAATATATAACGTAAACCTACTCCTCTTCTTCTAATATCAGTCTGATATCAGTCTAAAATACAACAGTACGCTACGATAAAAAAAAGGATGAAATATTTTGGAAGCCCTTTACATCAAAGTATATTAACCAAACATCAATAAAATGCATTTCAGTCACCAGTTAAAATGCCGTTGAAGAATATGTACCCTTTAACCACGTGATACAAGTCTATTACAGAGCCAGATCACGTGAACCCACCTTCATTTCAAACTCTGGGCCGTAAAATAAAATGCTCCACGGGTTACCTCTTGTACTTTTTTCCCATGAAAACGAGTAAACATGGTTAATTGTACTCGCTATATGAAATTTAATTTCAGCAAAGGACGTAAAAAGTTTCCCCTTAACTTTGAACGAATTGTTTGACACTTCTGCACACTCTTGGTCCAGGTGGCGTGCAAATAAAATCCACTTACATTTCAAAAAGGCCGAGGGCGTGCGCCTGCGATATTATTGGCTAAATGATACAAAGAAAATCAGACCAAAATCATTCCGTTGTTTATAACAGAAATCGGATTATGGAATAACGCAGATGTGTTGCTTCCGGGGTTGATAGAGTAAACCGGATATGCTGGCCAGGGATTAATGTACCTGCCTCCGAACGCCTAAAGAGTCAGTGCTAGTGAACAAGAGGGAACGAGGAAATCGACGACGGGTGGGGGAGGTGTTTGCGGCTATATGGGGATACGTCTCTGTGAATTTGTGACAGTTTGATACAGACACGAGGAGAAACTCACTGTGTCCGTTGTATTCATTTTGTGATGTACAGTAGCTGTTAATGATTAAATATAAGTAAAGATTCCAATGTTTTGAGACAGCAATATTTAATTAGAACCGCAAAGAATTACTTAAGAACAAAGAATTAAATGCGAACCAAAGATAATTACCATTTCAGTGAATACCTTGTTAGTAGCGCGACTCGGCTTAATGTCCGATATATCCTAAATCAAAACCCAAATCATCGACGTAAAATAGTTCACACTAATTCGACTGGATAGTTCCACTCAATAGTCACTCAATAATCACTCCAGTCAGTAGTCTGACACCGTTATTTATATACCTGGCGGAAGACATATATTCATCAGTCTAAAGAATTTCTTCTTGTATACCAATTTAAATTTAAACAAAAGTGTGTTGCCAAACATCATATAGGCCTAGTGAAGTAGTGGATAGCGGCTCGGATTGAAGAATCGGAGAGCCGAGTTCGAATTCCGGTCGATTCAGTTTCATAGCCTTGAGAAATGCGTTAATCCTCTTCTTCTCCCTTCAACTATGGATAAATAACAGGACAGACTGTGTTCTATAGCCTTGGATGGCAACGGGTCTAGGAAAAGGAAAACTCTAAATTTAAAACCTACGGAGGGTCGTTTGGGGACCTTGTGGCACTTAGTGCACCAGGTCTCTGTATTCGGCCCTTCAAAAAGTGTGGTCGGTTCTGCACAAAGCCTTCACCGCTATAATCAAATCATATGTGCTGGTCACTGGCTATTAGTTGACACTCATACGCCGAATACCACGGGAGAGTCCGCCATATACATATATATATATATATATATATATATATATATATATATATATATATATATATATATATATAATACAAAACAAAAAAAACGATTTAGTCCATTACTTAAGCCTTTGAAGATTTATAGCAATATGTCCATCATAATTTAATCACAATCCACATAATTATTGAATATTTCTCGCTCATTTTACTTTTCACGATACTTTGAATTAGGACACATTGTGTCCTCCACATTTTTTATCTGATCTTTCAACCACCTGATGAATATTCATGAACGTCCTCTAATTTAGAAGCTTTAATAAACCAATGACATCCTCGCCTTTGTATATAAACACGTGCAGCATAATAAATGCTACCTTGTCCTGATAAAGTCTCTCAGAGAATCGAAGCGCGTCGATTTAACCCTTGTCACTTTTTATTCATTTTGCCTCTTCTACAGATATATATACATACATACATACATACATATATATATATATATATATATATATATATATATATATATATATATATATATATGTATGTATATATGCGTGTGTGTTAGCGATTTTTATTTTCAAAACTGCGAATCATCTCCCGCACACCTGACCGCTGAAAATAAACTTTGTCCGATAGCAAGGTCTTTTATCGGGAGGTTCTGAGGAGTGTGGGACCACCTCTTAATTTATGTTGTTCCGCGCTACACCCTGATTCAGGGTAGTAGCACCTGTTAGGGTCCCAGCTATGGTTAAATAGTGAACACCCAAACTGGGGTCAAAACATGAAAATATAAAAGTACATTAGAAAAAGTATCAGCAATACATTTTCATAGTAAAAAGAAAAATACCAGCAAAACATTTCCGGAAAAAAATTTAACAAAACTCACAAGAAAATAAAATAAAATGAATAGAAATGACCCATAAGGAATTGCTATTCCGTTATATAGAGCCAAGCAGACCGAACTTGACAGCTGTGATTGCAAAAGAAACCCTAAAAACGGTTTTGATAAAATGTTTAATTTAAAAGATATTGCATTTTACTACCTTCAGTTTAATTTTTTCACTCTCCTGTAGATGACACACGTAAGTCGAAAGCTCGGACCCAGCCTTCATTTCAGATATATATTTGCATCCACAGCAGCCAGGTTTGCGGAAAGTGATTCGCAGATGAAGAAGTCAATGGACATATTCAATAAATATAATATGTCTATCCATTTTAAGCATTACATCATCAAACGCAAAATGTGAATAACGGCCGTCCAACACTGAAACCTCCTGATGAGTAAATTGAACAAAAACTTAATCTACGTAATTCTAGAGTCGAGGTGCTCAATATAACATAAATCAGCGGGCACATCTCATTTGTATTAATCCTATCAGTTTCAATATATATATATATGTGTGTGTGTGTGTGTGTGTGTGTGTGTGTGGGTGTGTGTGTGTGTGTGTGGGTGGTT
>CAHIKZ030005475.1:632500-635000 GCA_903632075.3 Acanthosepion pharaonis
TGTTTCCTCAAACTTTGGCTTAGGGGATGCATATACAATGTGTTTCCTCAAACTTTGGCTTAGGGGTCACATATACAATGTGTTTCCTCAAACTTTGGCTTAGGGGACACATATACAATGTATTTCCTCAAACTTTGGCTTAGGGAACACATATGCAATGTGCTTCCTCAAACTTTGGCTTAGGGGACACATATACAATGTATTTCCTCAAACTTTGGCTAAGGGGACACATATACAATGTGTTTCGTCAAAATTTGGGTTAGGGACCACATATGCAATGTGTTTCCTCTAATTTTGGGTTAGGGGACACATATACAATGTGTTTCGTCAAACTTTGGCTTAGGAGACACATATACAATGTGTTTCCTCAAACTTTGGCTTAGGGGACACATATACAATGTGTTTCCTCAAACTTTGGCTTAGGAGACACATATACAATGTGTTTCCTCAAACTTTGGCTTAGGGGATACATATACAATGTGTTTCCTCAAACTTTGGCTTAGGGGACACATATACAATGTGTTTCCTCAAACTTTGGCTTAGGGAACACATATACAATGTATTTCCTCAAACTTTGGCTAAGGGGACACATATACAATGTGTTTCGTCAAAATTTGGGTTAGGGACCACATATGCAATGTGTTTCCTCTAATTTTGGGTTAGGGGACACATATACAATGTAGTGCAGCGGTGTATATTACCGTGTGCTTTCGCAGACATACAAAATTACCCTCCCTTTAAGGAAAACTAAATAAGTATAACGGAAATAAATGTTAGATCAAGCCCCAGACATTAGGGAATCCCTACAACCTCTCCTCAGTGCACCAGAGAAACATCTCCCATGCTACTGAACAATATATAGGTCCAGATTTTATATTTTGTACTGTTATAGGTTTTTGTATTTCTCTTTTTTTTTCGCTATTCTTTCTATGCGTGTTTCGTAGGTTAAATCAACTTGAGAGAACGTGTATTTGATAATTTTATCTGTTGTTACTTTTTTAAAAAAAAAAACAACCCACGTCCCAATATTTCCGATCTGATACAGACTGAAATTCGCAAAATATTAATAGAAAAATATCATCTGAATAAATTCTATCGGAACTAAAATTTAAAATCGTCTATGACCTCATGCCTTTGCCCTTCTCTCTCATACTTTACCTATATCTCCCCATTCTCTTCTTTTTCCATTTCAGTCTTCGTTACCCACCCATGTAGTATTTAAATGTTGTATAAACCCGAATTATTTCCATATACCAAAGATACAAAGAGCAATATTTTCTGCTACGGTCTCTCTTTTATCTTTCATTTCTGCTATCTTTCCATAAAAAGTTTAATAAATCGCAAGTTTTTATACCTTTACATCTTTATATGCCTTTCACTCTTTTCGTAATTTTCTCTTAATATCTAGCCGTCAAGACTGTTTTTTTTCTCCTCCTTTACATCATTTTCTCTTCACGATACATCGCTATTATCTATATATTTTCCTTTCACGTTTTTCTTCCGATTTTTCTTTTAATCCCAAATCATTCCTGGTTCACATCCTTTTTTTCTCTTCGACCCTTCTTCCAAGTTTTCTAATTCATTTCTACTCATGAATTATTTACGTCTCTCGAGCAGAAAGCTTAAATGATTCCACCTTAGAACTGCCAAAAGATCGAAATAGATATTACAGTTTGATCATTGATAGCGAGTATTAACGCTTTGACATACAAAAAAAATCATAGTACAGATTCTCGGTTTGAAAAATATCTCAACACTGTCCTGTATCACTGAGGATTAAGCCGATAATACAGTTTGATCTTTGGCATAGCAGAGTAAGTATCGTACAGAAAAATGTTAAGGAATTTAACTTGGCTTTTAGACAGTACTTATACAAAATATTTCTTCCAAATTATGATCTTCCAAACTTTATTGGCTCTTAGCTTTTAGCCAACACATGTATAAAATTTTAATTTTCTATAAAATTTCTTGATCTTCTTAAAATATGTCAACTAAATTCCAATTTTCAGCAATAATTTCTTGACTCTTGGTCAATGGATCTGCGAAAATGTCAGTTTCTAGACTTTTGCGTTGGTGCAATATTCGAGGAAATCTTTTGGTCTGTGTTCTTACTTTTAGCAAGTACAATTTTAAATCCTTTCTTCGTTAAATATTAGGATTTGAATATATATTATTTATAATAACTCACTTGCGCCAACGAAACAAGAGAAGGGGGCAAACAATATTCCTCCATTAATTCGCATTAAGAATAAAGTTTAATTGGTGATTTCTCTCCGTTTGATTCATGCTAACACAGGCGTTTCCTAAAGAAACCTGAAATAGCAAAAATCTTTCAAACGAGGCAGATCACAAATGGCGACAAATGGCCATGGTAAGAATAACCTCTTCTGTTCTAAGGAAACTTTCGGTAATAATTGACCAAACAGTTAGCTTTCTTATCGGTTGAAATTTATAAACTTAAAACATTTTGTCATGGAAGTAGGTTTCTCAAGCCTACTCG
>CAHIKZ030005475.1:645000-650000 GCA_903632075.3 Acanthosepion pharaonis
CGTCACAACAGAATGGCAAAAGAACATAAAGGATTTAAGTACGTGATATCCTTATTGCCCCCATGTGCAGAATTGGACGTCAGCGGATGACGATTTGATCTTGACATATAAAATTGAACTTGGCATATAAAAACTCAAGACAACAGGATGTGAGGGAGTTACACAATTGTCTTTTATATAAGATGTGAGGGCGGAACGCCACACGTCCTCGTGAGACCATCGATTGTTCGAAGAAATCGCATGACCCTGAAATCAAATGACCTCAATTCGCCCGACGTTAATTCGACGGTGTTCAAATGGGAATACATAATTATTTTAAGTATGAAAAATTTGTAAGAAATCATTTTACCCCAAGCAAGGCAATAAAGCCCTTAAGACGCAAGGGATAACCGAATGTCAGCGAATATGAGATTAAGAATAACCATTATGAAGGAGAGTGAACAGTAAAAGAAAAGCAATTAAGTAGACAGATGATAACGATTGAAGTTGCATTTAAGTTTTTAAATATCAAACTTCACTGCAAAGTAGGAAGACGTAAGAGAGTTCCACAAGCAAGAAGTGCAAGAGAAGAAACTGTTATCATAGAACTTACGACTCCACAAGCGTGATGTGTGATTCGTATTATTCGTATTCATATTAGATGTTGAAAAATATTAATAAAAACAGGCCTCTCCAGAATTGTCTTTGCAATATCTGTGAGCTATTGCAATGTATTGTGAAAACATTGACATATATAATTGAATCTGACATCATGTATTCCTGTATCTTAAGCGGTATTATTTATTACAGGAGATTAAAACAAAAACATGTGAAAAATCACATCACAATAGCAACGGTTTTTCAACACTACAAATGTATCTCCTCGGGCGATGGTAAATTAGTAGTGAGTGGAATACAGGCAGTATTTCGTGATATACAGGCAGTATTTACATTTTGAAATTGATGTATATATATATATATATATATATATATATATATATATATTTGCATGATTGTGGCACTTCGCCAGGTGAAATTGCATATATATATATATATATATATATATATATATATATAGATAGATAGATAGATAGATAGATAGATAGATATAATGTACAAATCGAGTATATGTAGATATAAGTAAATTTTATTTAGCCAATCCAATTTACATACACACACATATATACATATATATATATATATATATATATATATATATATATATATATATATATATATATATATATATATATATATATATATGAGGATAGTTTAATGTATATTAAATTGAAAATACTAATACATGCAGAAAATATATATAAATAAAATAAATATCTATCTACCTGTCTATCTCTCACTCTCTCTGTATATGTATATATATATATATATATATATATATATATATATATATATATATATATATATATATATATATATATATAATAGTTTGTCGTTTAAGGAAGTACGCCTGAACGAAGGCGCTTTTTGTGTTATAAGTTATAATCAGCTGAAAATGAGCATAAATTTTAATGGCTCAATGTTTTTTTACGCATTATTACCTGCTGAATTTCATTTCATGCACCAGTAAAGGAAAGATTTTATTACTTGGGTCGCTTGCAACGTGGTATGTTCGTTGCGGTTAAAAGAGATCATACGTCGTTTGAGCTGATAGAAAGTAACTCAAATAATTCCTCTTTACAGCAGAAATACACACCAGGTGACATTGCTCTCAGATAAGTACAAGAAACCTAAAGATACATTCGGATGGTAGGGCTAATATAAAGGTATATATCCATCCTTCCTTTTAGCAATTTTCAAGGTGATTTAATTGTATGGCGAATATTTTCTTGACATAATTTGGAAGCCTTAGTCGCCATATAATACGTTTCAAATGATTCAGCCTACCCAAGAATTCCAAACCATTTTTCTGAGTATGTTCCACTTATGCTCTATTGTTACTCTTCCAGCAGAATAATGCAACCTATCTGAAATCAAAGATAGTGCCGATTAATTTAATGGTATAAAACAGTGTTTTCTGTTGTTACGTGGACTCATCAGACACCAGATATCAGTCCAATATCTCATTCACACCTGTGCCTCACCTGAGCGACACCTCTGCAATAGAGAAAGTGTGATTCGAATTCTAGGTGTGAAGCCAATCAAACTAGAAAAACCACGAAATGCCATGGAAAAAACATGGACCCAAATTTCGAAAGATAGATACCAGAGCATAGGCGAATCTATGGCAAGGGGAATTGAGATGGTTCTAAACCTCAACGGAGGATATATATATATATATATATATATATATAGAATAATTATATACATTATTACAGGTTTAATATATATATATATATATATATATTTATATATATATATATATATATATATATATATATATATATTATTGTAAAAATGTAATGGTATAGGAAATATTTTCGTAGCGTGCATAACATATATATATATATATATATATATATA
This sequence comes from Acanthosepion pharaonis, assembly GCA_903632075.3. Classification (NCBI taxonomy): domain Eukaryota; kingdom Metazoa; phylum Mollusca; class Cephalopoda; order Sepiida; family Sepiidae; genus Acanthosepion; species Acanthosepion pharaonis. The sequence continues at coordinate 647,461 of CAHIKZ030005475.1, forward strand.
TATATATAGGGGCAACGTATTTCTTCAGACTGGCATCATTGAGAGTTTCAATGTCATATGAAGTGGAAAATCTGAGTCTGAAATAATTTTTTCTATGTTTGGGGTCTGAAGAACGTACTAGGGCGTATATATATATATATATATATATATATATATATATATATATATATATATATATATTATTTAGTTTTTATATATATATATATATATATATATATATATATATAGAATTAGAAAATTCCTATATATATAAATATATATATATATAGGAATTTATATATATCATACTATCTCATTTTACAAATATATACCTATTCAAAAATTATGCAAACACTTTCTTGCTAATCGATTATAGTGTAAATGAACCAAAGATATACTTCTAAAATCTTTTATTCAGTAGTGACATCTCCTTAAGTCTGTAATTAAATTTCATTTCAAGCTGTTTTGCAACCATTTTGAATTTGATGATTTTCTGCATCTTTTACGCTGAAGCGATCTCCGTTAAATATTCTTCGAAAATACCGCAGAATTATTTAGACGCACCGTAAGGAAAACTATTTTTTTATTTGGAGCACAACTGCCTGGCATTGTCAGTCCTCCATTCCTCTATGTGTTGCAAAGACATATAAAAAGAAATAGTGTCTATCTCAGTCTATCTCATTGATCCACATCTGTTTGATACTTACACTTATCGCGAAATTTTGGGTGCTGCGAATGTTCGTCTCACTGTAAATAAGAATTATGTGAGATATCGAAAATCCATCAAAAGATGTAGGGAAATTGCAGAAAAAAAAAACAGATATCAAAATCTATTCACAACAGCCAGAAACACTTTATGTCGTACTGGTGTGAGCTATACCAAAACTGGGTTTATAAATGCCGCAAATATTTCCGACTCCAAATGGTAGAAAAGATCTTCAAGTGTTTTGGACAGGACTAGAAGTTTATCCCTTGTTTGCTGTTTAACATTGGATGTACAGCTTTCCTAAAGATTTTTTTTCAACTGTATAATTCTATCGTCTTCGTTTAAACTCTGAAATGTCATTTACTATTTATTAATTATTATTATTCTTTATTTATTTATTTATTCATTTTCCTCCAATGGAGTAGATAGATTCACCTATCGTCCGGTTTTCCCTCGACACCGGTCTTTTGAAAAGGAGTAGAGGTTTATCCCTTTCAGTTTAGGATTGAGTTTCCCATTCCTTCTAAAGTATATTTCGTCTCTATAATTCTAACATTTCCGTCTAAACTCTGAGATTTTATTTGCTATTTAGCTTTATTTACTTTTTACCTCAGTAGGAGTCGGTAGATTTTTTCTCAATTTCTTTCACCTTCAGTAGATCCCTGCGTCTTAGTGGCTTTGGGTGAATTGATTAATGTAGGCAAAATGTGATTCGGACAGACAAAAAATGGTGCAGTTTTAACAGGTCTGACTGCAACAAGTGTTGTTTTTTTTTTATGATCTACGGCGAAAAACCCTGAAACGGTATGCCAGTACGTTTAGTGAATATGGACTTAAAGTCGGGGTTCTCTTTATTTTACTCTCGAGTTATTGGCAATGGAACTTCAGTTATAATCAAGTTACAAGGAATGATACATTGTACTTTGATACAAAAGCTACCAATAAACAGCGTGGAAAAAGGATAAAACTCAAGAAAATGGCCGTTGCCAACCGGAAAAGACAACGATGTCGAACATCAATGGACATTTTTCATCTGAACTAACATGGCCTGCCTTTTCTCCAGACAAAAAAATATATATATATTTGTTAAAAGGTTGCAAAAAAATTAACTGACAAGAATTAATATTCTGCTTTTGAAGTTCTGTAATAAGCTATAAATACAATGGAAATAATCACTCAGCTTTATTTTACGGCTTATCAACCTCTTTTTACGGATGATCAACCTTATTTATGGATTATCAACCTTTTGCATGTTATTTAAAGATAGAAGATATTTTTAGATTATAAGAATATTTTGAAGATAATAATGATTTACTTATACAAGTCATATTAATTAACACATAGCTGGGGGGGATGAGATGGATTCATAACTTCCCCATGGGTAATTGCGAATAGTGAATAAAACGAACTCGACTGGAATTCGAACTCGGCTCTTCGGCTTCCAATTCTGAGCCGTTATCCACTGTTGCTTAAATTCGGTGGTTGTACAAGAAGCGGGTGTTTCAACAAAATTGTCCGTCAGATTTTGTAGAGAAAAGGTTAAGCTCTAAACTATATTTTAACCTTTTACCTTAAATACTATTTGTTTTAAAATCTATTCCCACCCATACTGTTCTAATAATCAATAATATAGTTTTTAATGAAAATTTTGTCTCATAAAATGTAAATATTAAGAATTACATTCAAGCAATTAAATGTGTTTTATAATTTCTGGACGGAGTATATATGTATTTACGTGTACTTATATATATATATATATACTGCCCTGTGTATGACAATAAACTACATCCACGTCCTGGGTAAGACGATAAATTACATCCAACACAAAGGTCTCTGATAATGAGGTTTCGAGGAG
>CAHIKZ030005475.1:655000-670000 GCA_903632075.3 Acanthosepion pharaonis
TGTTCGTTTGTCGACGTTCAGTCGTCTGTAATATTCCTGCGCGGGAGAGAGACTGGTTTTGTGATAATCCATGTTGATCGCCCCAGTCTCTCCGAATGCGTTTGTTGGAAGCAATTTTCTTTTTGGGGTGGTTTTTATGGCGATGCAGAATTTTAGGGTGTCGGCGCCGGTGTAGCGATTGGCTGTTCTGAGTTGCTAGTTTGGGGAGGAGATGTGGATTTGATCTCGGTACCTGTTCGCAACGACCCTCCTCATCGACCGCTTGGAATACCGACAATAACAAGAGTAGGCTTTCAACTGTCATAATAATACCTTGTTGACCGCATTCTCTCAAACCGACGTAAGATTTGTTTTTTCCAAAAAGAAAAAAAAATAAGAACCTTATTTTTTTTGTGCTTTTTGGAGTTAAGATGTCTACAATGTCTGCAGAAAAAAAAAGAGGAAAGTATTTATTTATTTATTTTTTTCTATTCTGTTATAAAAAAAAAAAATCTGAACAATTTTGGACATCATATATTAAACAAATATATACCCATTTAAACTTTAGAATGTCAATCGAATATAAAATTACCGAGGCCGGATTTATATTTAAAAATGAACTAAATTAACGAAAAAATTTAATAGATTTATTTACGTAAACTACATTATATAACAATCTTATTTAACTCAAGATGTGTGTATTTTTATCTATTGCCATTGTTATACATACTTGAAATAAAACCTTGCTCTATTTATATGTCTACACAGGCGCTTGTCTTACTGATATCTATCAAACTGGGATCTCTGTTAGCCAATTCTATATGAGCAAATATATACGTACTTATTGATATATTACTTTCTCAGTTGTTTTATAGGGAGATCTGTGAATATACACAGGCGCGTTTAACAAAATCAACAAAAAAAAAGACCTCTGTCGCTTGTCTAATTGGGCCGAGCCGGGTTGAATGTGACTTTGGTTGATAACATGTCAGCAGTGAAGCCAGTCAGATTTAAGTACTTTTAAATATATTCAACGGTTGTCTTGTAAACAGGTTTCGACATCGCAAAGTTTGATTTTCCCAAATCATAAAACTCTCAAATTAACAACGACATCAAAGAGAGAACACACATACACACACACAAAAAAAAAATAATCGAACAATGTCACTTTTTGTGATTATGCCCGCACTCGATCACTTAATTTCGTCTCAACTATAGATACGCACCCCCAAAGCGTATCATACGTTAATTGTTTGCATAAACAAACTCAATTTTTTATTACAATAACAAGCATATGTTTATACCCTTATTACGGATAGTGAATATATGATATTTCATGTCCTACCAAATTGGGAATGTTTTCGTATATATACTAATATATATGAAACTATTATTTAATGACTTTGAACTTTATCACCAACAGCAATAAGCCCAATGTAAATAAAATATATATTTATTTATATATATATTATATTTTTCTTACAAGGATGAAGTGCATGCCAAGAGAATGCTATATATATATATATATATTTTATATCATAAATATTATAATTTATTTTTGTTTCAAAATACTTTTTATTATAATTTTGTTTGGATGGTCAACGGTTAATTTTAACCATTTTTTTTTTTTAAATATGCTTATTAATCGATATTCGGACGAAATAATTCAATAAAAAATACCTTTTAATACTAAATTCAATTCACAGCCATATTTTGTAGAAATATTTTTTTTTTAAATCTGTTTTTTAATGGTATTAATAACTGGATTCAAATATATATATATTTATTTATTTCTTTTTGCTATATTATCCATGTTTTGTCCCAGCCCACATTTATTTATAGATATTTACTAAAAATATTAATAGCAATATGAATTCGAATAGGCTTTCAAATGCCTAAATGACGAACAGAAAAAAAAAAAAAACGGAAAACAAAAATTGTCTGACGAAAAAGAAATTGAAACCAAAGGCGAAACAACAATGGTCGAAACGTCTGAAAGAAGAGATCAAATATTAATAATAATAATAATAATAATAATAATAATAATGACCCTTAATGTATTTTGGTTAAGCTCGCTCCAACATCGCATCCAATATCACGTGATTTCTTTTCTTGATACAACTTGTGAGTTCTTTTATAATCATTAAAGTATGATAACACGTCGGTTATTTCTCTCTCTTTAATGTGAGGATGGAAGATTCCTTTTTAGTTTGAATTTCGTATTTGGTTATCCCTTAAAAAATAAAAACAAAAAAAAAAGATTTTGATTTTATGTTTTTTTGTACTTTTTTTTTAAATTTCGTCTTTTCTCGTTCCGGGGAAAAATGCAAACAATCGTTGAATTACATAAACAATAGTGGAACTTCACAAACAGTTGTGAAATTTCATAAGTAATCTTGGTTGAAAGACAACTTCTCCAAGGTAAGGATTATCCACTATGATCTTCTGGAACCATTTTTTCGCATATATATATATATGTTATACATATACACACATATATATATATATATATATATATATATATATATATATATATATATATATATATATATATATATATATATGCAACGGAACGACTAAGTTGTTTTATTTTATTTGTTTTTATTTTTTATCTATGTTTTCTTTTAATTTGCTTAAAGCTGAAAATTCCATAAAGCATGAAATTCAATAATTCCGGATCCGGTGATGTATATATCCCATTATGTATTTATTTACAGGCATTTGTGTGAAGTGTGTAGATGGACGTGCTTCAATGTGTGTTTTGTACGCATGCGCAGATTACTACGTTTTAGTTTATTCATTTACCGCCATTAGATTCTTTATATTTTCTTTTTTCTTTCTTTATTTTAATTTTTTGGTGTTGAATTAACAACTCAGATTGCATATTCTCTTTTTTCAATTTTTTTATTTAATTTAAAATATTTTTAAATTATGTTTTTTTTTTGTTTTTTTCTGGATTGTTTTTTTTTTACTTCGTTGCAATTGGGTGACTTTTTTTTTTCTTTTTTTCTATTTTGTTTGCTGTTTGTGCACAGGAAGATCGTTGATGCTGGTTCTTACTGGTCTTTGTTTTTTTTATTTATTGATTCGTTTTTTTTATGCAAATATTGTTTGTTTTTTGGGGTTTTTTTTTCAAAATAAATGCAATTTTTTTTCAGTTTTATAATTGCTGTTGTCATTAAAGTTGTTTGCTTACTTACTTCCAGGTTTTGATCACTATTCTGCTCGTTTCGGTTGGTCGGTCACGTTGCTGATGTTGATTAGAACGAGCATCATGTTGGCGGCGAGCCAGCTAACATTTGCAGGAAATAATCTTTCCTTCTCACGTCAGCCAGATCTCATTATTTTCTCGAATCAAAATAAGAAATAATCAGAAAAGACAGCAACCTTTGCATAACTTACGCCATAAAACAATCGAGGAATAAGTTTTTTTTTTCTTTCTTTTTTTGCTGGTTTGAGGCTATTCTGCTTTAATTTAGTTTTTATTCAGTTGCTTTTCTTTCTTTCTTTCTTTCTTCCTTCCTTTCTTTCTTTCTTTCTTCCTGTTCCTTGAGCTTTTTTGGTCAGCTACGCCACTGTTAAAAGAAACGAAAAAGAGAAACGAAAAAAAAAATATATATAAAAATGAAAGAAATAAATAACAAAAAGGATTTTAAAATAAATATGGGAAGAAAATGCTGAAAAGAAAACCAAAAAAAATCAAACAACAACGATCAAACCTAAAGAAACAGAAGCCAAAAGAATTTTTAAAAATAGCATTAAAAAATGACATCTTTGCGGGGGAGTGACCTGTCTACGTTCATCAGTTTGCGACTTGCCAGGAATCTAAAAGATGACAAGTTCAATCACCCATGACGGCAAAAATGAGCCCATTTCCATTTTGTCCTGTCACTTGATCTAACCAACGCCTTTATCCACTGTGCCATGTGTCCTTGAGGACCCAATGAGTGTGAGTTCAATACCTGGTTAGGGCGGTGGAGAACTTGGAGAGGGGAATTAAGCAGGAGATAACTGACAACTGACATCCATAAGACATGGCACCTGGAACAAGAACAGTCTACCCCCAGCGAGCGAAATAAAAGGTTCAGTTCGACATTCCAACCACCTGTAGAAGGCCGAATCGTACAACGGCCAAAAGGTTGTGATAAATATGGCGACAAAGATGATAGTAATAGTCCGAATAATGTAAATAATGTTCTAATAGCTCGTTTAATTTTTCATCAATAATGTAATTAGGAAGGTCATTATTATTGAGAATCTGTTTTCATTTTTTTTTTTTTTTTAATTCAGTATACAAAATCTTTTTCTTTGAAGAATCTGCTTTTGTACGGTTTATTAAATTTCGTAGAATAGCTACTTTTTAATAGTTAGGACATTCACTTTTATAGTTTAGAGTGCATGTGTTATTGCTAGTTATTTTTTTATATATGGGGGAGCAGTAAACGTATTATTATTAGTGTCCATCAATTCCTCAAGAAAAGGGATTTTATTTCTTATTTTTAAGTTCGTATCTGAATTTAAGGACGGAGTTTTTGTATTTCAGGTATTTCGTCTATGTTTTCTTTTTCTTTTTACTAAGATAAGAATATCATCTCCGATCTTTACAGGCATTTGTGTGAAGTGTATAGATGGACGTGCTTCAATGTCTGTTTTGTACGCATGCGCAGATTACTACTTTTTAGTTTATTCATTTACCGCCATTAGATTCTTTATATTTTCTTTTTTCTTAGGGATATAGATTTTTTTGTAGTGTTATGGTGTGTTTGTTGTCAAGAACCTCACAGATGCTGTGAGTGATAGTAGTTAGGACGTTGGCAATGGATGGGGCCGACCGAAACCCATACCTCTTGTCACTGAAAAAGTTGTTCTTTCCTAAGTGCTCGACGGCCTTCTTAAAAGCTTGCTGATGATACTGTGGGAACTGATGGGTCTGTACCGGGAGAGGGTAGATCGCATCCCCGCGTTCTTGAAAACTGGGCATGCGCTTGAATGTTTCCGCGGGTTCCGGAATTTCTCCTTCAAATAGCGGTTGAATAACTTTGCTAGAATAATTCCGGCTTGATGTTCTTAACCACAGGAATTTTGTCTGGACCAGTGACATTCTTAGGGTAAAATCCTTTAAGTGTATAGACTTCACGTGCTGTGATGCTAATATTACTGAGATTGTGCTCAGTGAGACGTGGAAACTTGGGGAGGGGATGGTCTTTGTCATCCAACCTTGGGTTAGAAGGAAATATGGAGGCGGAGAGTTTTCGCTTTATCTGCCGGTGAAGAAATTACCTCGAGACATTTATACATGTGGGCACAGACGTTTTACCTCTTTTCATGATTTGGTTGGTGATCTTCCAGTATTCACGGGATCGAATTTGTTTCTTTTCAACCTTAATCTGGACTGCACATGCGTAACTGAACTTGGCGTTTTCTAGAACTTTTTTTTTCCAGTAGGCATTTCTGAATGCAGTGAGTGCCTAAACTCCTTCGCTCCTTGCGATAGATATTGAAGTAATAGTTTCGGTGAGTTATTGCTACAGCTCATTAAGCGGTGAACCAGGGTTGACTGTTTTTTTTTTTTTGCTGGAAATCTTTTAGGTATAAAGCTCTCAATTCTAGCAAGGACCCAAGGGCAGAATTTTTTGAGGATGCATACTGAGGAAGTTTGGGTTTCCTTCATGCAGGATCGAAAGATGTCCCAGTCTGCATTCGCATAACAAAAAATCGTTCTATGAAAAGGTACGTCAGGGAATGCTGGCGTCTAGTATCAATCTAGACACTGATTAGAGAATGGACTGACGTGCCTAGGCAGGAAGTTAGGAAGAGGTCGATAAGGTTCGCCTTATGTCCAATCGTGTCCGGGACCTGGGTAGATCATCCGGTGATCTGGGTTAGCTCATAAGCAATAGAGAGGTCTCTGAAATATCTGATTTCAACATCGGTTTTGCTAGAGTAGACTAGCCATTCTTTATGGTGGAGATTGAAGTCCCCGCATATGCGAAAGCTTACCGAAGGGAATTGAGTGAGGATATTATCAATCTTCTCAGATATTCGATCGAAGATTACCATCCCTTCGTCCTGAGGACAGTAGAGAGCGAAGACGAATGTGGTACTATGGATGAGTGCCACGCGGAAGCACATATACGGAAGATCGGGTTCCTCGTTTTCTCGTACCTGGCACAGGGAAAATCGTCCTTAATGTAGGCTTCGAGTTCGTGGCCTTAGCGATTTAGGTGGTCATGTTTAGCTATAAGACGTGGGTAGTCCGACACTAGTGTGCATGAAGCATTTATACCGGTTTCAGAAAGTAACAGGTGGTCTAGTTTAGATTGGAGATCGTAACCCACTTCTGGATTGTCGAAATGTAGACCCTCACACTGGTATAGAAGGGGTCTACTTTTTTTTGTTTTTAGGTTGGGTTTGATAGTTTTGTTCCTTTGTATTTTGGTTGGATTCATGTGTGCATTGGTTGGTAGAAGACTAGTAGGCAGAAAGACAGACACAACCAAAGGTTTTTCATGTATGAGTAACTTGAAGAGAATCGTCCAGAGATACAGGCGTAGCAGTACCCTTCATCGTGACATCGAGAGGCACCATCAGATACTACTGTACGGTCGAGAAACCATCCACAAAATGGCAGTACCATCGCCCTGATATTATAAACCTGCTGATAGGATAGCTTCGTCCGGAGTTACTCGAAGGTTCAGATCCCTAACTATCAGAAGGTCAACGCCCAAACCCAGAAAACGTCTAACCCCAGCACCCTTAATGAAGGGACAATCAACCAAGGAAAGAATATGCATGCGTGATGTTCCGAGTGGACATGTCGCCATCTGCCCAGAATTCAAGGCGACCCATGCTCCTTGGGTCAGATACGTCGTACCGATCCGAGATTATAAAGGCAATGAGATCAAGCTTGAAGGATAAAAGACCCAATGTCAGAAGTGTGGGATGCGTGTGCGTCCCTTATCTACACTTGAGTAGATGGTAACAAGCGCGAGGACGTGCACTGAGCAAGTTATCTATTCAAGAGAGGACAGAAAGTATCTTTACAGAAGAGAATCATCATGAATCGGAGGGTGGGAGATAGACAATGGGCGGGAAACAGACATAAAGTTTTTATTGTGCATAAATCCCAATATCCAATTTTTTCTGGAAAATAGACAGACTCCATGCTCCAAATAAACTGCGCTAGAAAAACTTCCATTACCAAATCAATAAATTAATATTCACTTGTATTTTGGTTGAATTCAAATGTAAATTGGTTGGTGGAAGACTAGAAAGACAGACTCACCCACAGGATTTGCATGTATGAGTAACTTGGATAGAATCGTCCTGAGATACAGGCGTAGCAGTACCCTTCATCGTGACATCGAGAGGCCCGATCGGAGATTACTGCACGGTCCAGAAACCATTCAGAAAACAGTAGTACCATTGCCCCAATATTATACATATGCTGATAGGATAGCCTCCTTTGGAGTTGCTCGAAGGTTCAGATCCCTGACAATCAGGAGGTTAGCGCCCAAAACCAAAAAGCGTCTAACCCCAGCATGATTCTCCGAGTGAACATGTCGCATCTGCCCAGAATTCAAGGCAATAGAACTCCTTCTTGGGCCAGAAACGTCGTACCGGTCCGAAACCTAAAGGTATCAAGACAAGCTCGCTCATATACTTGAAGACTAAAATACCCATTGTGAAAAGTGGAGTAATGCGGGTTGATCAGGGATACATTTGTATCCCTTACCCCCCTCCCCCGCCCAATATGAATTAATATAATAGATGATTACAAGGGCTGGGACATGCAATGGGCATGTTATCTATTCAAGAGAAGAAAAAAAAAACAATTCAGGCTTACAAAAGAGAAGCATTATGGATCGGAGGGAGGGAGAGTTATGCACAGATAATATGCTATAGAATTTTAATCTTTTAAAGTTTTAACATAGTATAAGTCCTAGTAACGACTTTTTTTTGAAGGGGGGGGAGAGTTGATAGACTCCACCGTAACAAAGAAATAAAATAAATAAATATGGCAACATGAGACAGTTTAAACAATAAAAAATAGTTAAACAGAAAGACATTGTCGAAAACATAGGGCAGAAGAATTCTATGGGTGTATGAGTAACTTGGATAGAATTGACCCAATGCGAAGTAGAGGCAGAATATCACTGGCGCTTTCTTAGGGTAGATACGCACCGACACACACACACACATACACACAATACACACGCACACACTCACGGACACACACACACACATATATATATATATATATTTAGCTTTTCACCCCAAGCAAGGCTAGAAGCCACTAGGACGCAAGGGGTTACAGAAAATTTAGTTCTGTATTGTTGTCCTGGTAATATTATTAACATCTTATACGGATGTATTGGCATTGAGTTAGTATTTTTGACATTTTACATTTGTTGGTTGATATTATTAACATCTTATATGGATGATAATTTTTTAACGGTTGCATATTATTTAACAAATAGTTCGACATGTTTAGATTATCAACGAGTTTCTTAAAGAGGCCCCGTTATTTATGAACTACAAAAAATATATGTAGGAAATCCACAAAGCTTATAACTTTGTGCATTCGGTTAAATTGCCTCTCTACCCCACCTGCTTTTATTTCTTAAGAGAGTTGACTGCCTGACATATGTAGATTTATTGGAGCCATTTGTATCAGTTTTTAAGTTAATGGCAAATCTTTGCCTTAATGCATTTGTGAGAAAATAATCTGCATTTTTTTTTCGTTTAATTTGAATTTAACGTACGTCTTATTTGACTGGTTGTTCAGTGTAAAGACCTAAAGACATTATTTTTCTTATTTTTTTTTTCCTAAAATAAGAATGTATTTCGCTTTTCAAGACCAAATTAATCGTTCACTCGCCAGTAATCTACAATCGCCTGAGGAGACGCATCGTTATATGTTGAAACACGACTGCAATCGTGTAGCGATTCTTACATGTTTTTTACTGTAATATCCTAAAATTATATATATATATATATATATATATATATATATATATATATAACTGACTTTTATAAGTTATCTCCTAAGGATTATGACACTTTCATTAAATAAAATTTGACTAAAATCTATAAGAAAATTGACATTGCAACTTTTAACGTAATAGCTAAAATTAACTGCTTTATCATATTGATCACTGACAAGTCACGCCCTTGTACAGATTAATTGAAACAAAACGAATAATTTCCTTTTTATTTTCTTCTTTTCTAATTTTCCAATGAAACATGACCCAGTGCACATATTAGTACTTCGTATGTCCATTCCACGAAGTCGTACTTTGCAGATATGACCACAGATTCTCGAATGGATTTAAATCAGAAAGTTCCCGGGTCAACCTATATAACATTGATTTTCTCACTGGTAAGTCTTGCCTATGTGTTTGTGCAGCTTTACAATTTTTCATACCCTTCCATGAAGTAACATCCATCGCAGACAATAGTCGTATGACAACTAATCGACAGTCGAGACAAGGGCGTGATAAAAATCTGATGCAACCACCGATGACCTAATATTTTTTAAGGCCAAACAAATTTCATTATACACCCCGAAAATAGATTCATATTAAATTCAAATGACCTAATGTGAGGAAAAATAAAAAAATGTATTACACCTTGTTACTCCAGTGGGTCTAAAACTAACCATATGGTGAAAGAAATGAAACTAAAGCAGTTGTTTCAATTGTTTTGCACAAGGGTGTAGGTCATCAGTGACCGAGTCAGTAAACTACATGCTAAAGAAGCATATATTCTATTAAAGGTTCATAAAACGGGATACAAACATGCCATCTACACGACTAATTAACCCTACAAGACCCGAAATCGGAAGAATTAGCAAAATCATATAAGAAATTACTAAAAAGTCAATTAAACTTACCCTTAGACTCTAGCAGTGTTTAAGATTCATACAGTTTGATATTCTTGATTACTATCTCTCCATCTTCAAAGGAATAGTATGTCCCATGCGTGATACGTAGGTGACCATGTATCTTTCGATACATGATTGACGCAGTAAGTTGCCATTCCTTTCTCCGGTAGACTAGTTGCCATCGAAGGGTATAGATCCCTGTATGCCCTGCTATTTACCCATGGCTTGTGAAGGGGAGAAGAAGAGGATTCGTAGCTTTCCCAAGTGTATTAACACATAAGTGAATGTAATGAATTCGACTTAGATTCGAATCGGCTCTCTGATTCCTCATTACAAACTGCTATCCATTACTCCACCGTGCCGAAAAGATTTAAGACTTATTAAGTAAAAATGAAAAGAATTATTGTAAAAATTCATTATTCATCGATTCTTTTGTTGACACAATAGAGTCCATAATATATCTCATTCATAAGAGCAATTAAAAGCTTTTCTAATTAAATAATAGCATACTTTGATTAAGAGTAGATTTTCTTAAGTGAATGGTGTTTCTGTTTGGCAAAAACAAATTGATGATTTAAACTCTCCATCGAGTCCTGCCTTTAATTAACGTAGAGAGTGGAATTTTAATTTCACAATGTCAACTGATGTAAAAAGAAAGTATACTTTTACACAGATTTTCTAAAAAGAAAATTTCAAAACTTATTTCATTCAATTGTGAATAAGTCCTGAAAATTTCATTAAAATCCGTAAAGAATTTCCAAAAGAATACGTTATTTTTAACGCAAAAAAAGACGCAAAATTTCACATTCTAATCGTTTGTCCACCCGCTGACGCAAGAAAAAACAAGATTTCTAACCGAAATATTGAACGTCCAAGATGTTTCATGAACATTCAATGAGTTGGTCAAATGTCAAGCGTGCAGCTAGGAAAGTCGAAACCACTGATCTAGCAATCCATGTGATGAATGTGGCTGAGTATGTCTCTCCAGTGCAGGCTTTGTTAGCAACAAAGTCATATTGGTAGCGATCGTGAAACCAGTGTCCCATCAGCTTCGTAGGTGTACCACATGCAGTCGCAGCAGAAGTGGCGTTTCTGGGACCGATTCTTCAATTAAGAGTAAGCTTATTTATTTATCAGCAACCAGTTCTTTTATACACTTTTAACTTATCTACAGCACGTAAGTGAATGTAATAGATCCGAGCTTGGCTCTCCGATTCCTCAATCCGTGGCGCTATACATTACTCCACCGTTCCTCCGGCGAGTTTACTTAAATTATAAATATTTAATAGATTATTCCTGCTCATTGGAGTCCCTTTATTTCATTCCTAGTGACATTCAAGGCAGACTATTGCAGTGTCTTGCCTGTTATTGAATTTAGAATTCCCTTATCTAGTCACCAGCAAAAACAATATAACCCAGTCTGTCCTGCTATTTACCCAGAGTTCTGGCGAGAGAAGAGGATTCATAGCTTGCCGAAGGGTATTAGAACGTAAGTGAATGTACTCCACCAGTCCTCCATTATGAATAGACTTTTGATAAATTATGTTCAGTACTACGCTGTGAGCAACTTAAGGTACAGTGTCTGTCAAAAATCTGCATAAACCGCTTTGCTCTCACCCGTCACCTTAAAACCAGCAAACAAACCGAAGAGAAACATGCCAGACAGTGTACATAACATATTGCCACATCCACAATAAGCTTTCAATGTAACTTGATGAATTTAAGAGTCATTGCTATTCTTATGAGAACTAAAAACTTTGACCAAACTTGTCAACGATGGCCATACTTGTTTAACTTATCTACAGCCACTATACATATATATGATGTTTGAATACTGGTTGTCGTAGTGAATAATCGTTTTTGTCAAAGCTCTAATGAAGCGATGTGCTTTGTAATGTAGGTAAGTTATTTTTTTATCTATTTTATTCTTATTCTTGTCTTTGTTTATTATATTGTTATATTTTCATCATTTTTATTTATTTAAATACATATTTTTTTCTATGTGAGCGTATCATATATATCGATTGTGTTCTTTTTGTTAAAAAGTGTTCGTTACTGAGCTTACTTGAATTATAAATATTTAAAAGATTATTGTGGTCCCTTCATTTCATTCCTAGTGACATTCAAGGCAGACTATTGCAGTGTCTTTTCGGTTACTTTTGTACCGGTGATCTGAGTTAGTGCCTAGAACGCAGCCGTTAGTTTGATTTCAGAGTTTATCTTCTCCTAGACTGGTTGCCAAAAAAGGCTATATAGTCCAGTCTGTTCACCTATTTACCAGCGGAGGCTGGTTTTGAATTCAGTCTTTTTCCTTCTTCTAGTCTAGTCAGCAGCAAAGGCTACAGAACACATTCTGTCCATTTTTATAAGGAGAAATCGATCCATACCTTTTGCAAATACGTTACTATAATTAATTCAACTGGAATTCGAACTCGGCTCTCCGATTACTCAACCCGATCCGTAATCCATTACTCTCTCCTGACTTCACATTGCTGTATATTATTACTCCAAATTTTTACACTATTTACATTATACAGAATATTGTCCTCATCTTTGTCGCCATATTTATTACAACGTTTCGGCCGTTGTACGCTCCGGCCTTCTTCAGTTGGTTGGAATGTCAATCTGAACTCTTTATTTCGTTCACTGGGATATACTGTTCTAGTTCCACGTGCCATGTTTAATGGATGTCAGTTATCAGTTACCTCCCGCTTAATTCCGTTGAGGACTCATGGCACGGTGGATAAAGGCGTTAGTTAGATCCATTGACAAGACCTAAAGAGTGTGAGTTCAATACCCGGTTAAGGCAGTGGAGAACCTTCAGAGAGGAATAGAAACAGAAAATTCTGGAGTCCGTGGTTGAAGTCAATGGCAATTTTATTGAATAAATTTACTCTCTAAGAGTTCAAGATATTTTTGTGTAACTTTGTAAATATATCTGTTAAAATGAGTTGTCAGGGTTATTTTCATTTTTGTGTAAATTAGACGAAAATGTATCCATATATATATATATATATATATATATATACCTAAAGAGCTTACCCTGACGATCTGTGTAGGTGAAACCTAGGTATGTTTACCTGGTTCTTTAAGCTCATTGTTAGGTTTGCTCTACTTAGTGTATTAAGCACTTTATACAGTTACTTTTGCTTTACTCGTTTTGGAGGTTTTTTCTTTGGACTCTGAGCTTGAATTCTGAACGATTGTTTTCGCCTCAATTTCATGTTCTTAGTTCTTTCTTTTTTTATCCCTTATTTTTCCTTGGGCATTGGTTTGTTCAATTACAAGCCAAAATACCTAAGATTTTTACAAATGAGTATAACTATTTATATTTATATTATTATTATTATTATTATTATTATTATTATTATTATTATTTATTTATATATATATATATATATATATATATATATATATATATATATATATATATATATAGATAGAGAGAGAGAGGAATCTAAATGGAATAATAATAAAAAACGAAAGAATATTAATCTACAACCCAGTGTGTCTAAAGATTGTATTTTTTATTTTTTTAAATTATATATATATATATATATATATATATATATATATATATATATATATATATATATATATATATATATATATATATATATATATATATATATAATAAAATATATATATATATATATATATATATATAATATATATATATATATATCGTGGCATTAAAGGTAAGACATTTTTTACTATAGGCCATGATAAATTTTGAAACAAAAACAAAGAGACTGTTTGCTTGGACTTGCGGTGCCGTGTCTCTAGCATCTTTGGTGTTATAACTTTTATTATTATATTTTTCCCTGTCCATTCATTCACGTCATCCTCGACAGACTTTCTTCTCGTAATTTGTTTCCCCGTTTAAAGTTCTGACGAGAGGGGACGAAACTGGTCGACTTGTGTTCGTGTTTAGAATTTATCATGGCCTATAGTAAAAAATTCCTTGCCTTTAATGCCCTAATACGTTTTTGCACGTTAAAAACATATTTTTATATATAAATATATATATATATATATATATATATATATATATATATATATATATATATATATATATATTTGACAATTATTCTCTATTATTATTTATATGTATATTTTGGTATTTATTTATTGAGTTCTTTTGTACCTGAGTTAAACAGAATTTTTTTCTTTGGTTTTTTTTCTATTTCCTTCTTAGTCCTAGCCAGAGATATAAAATCAGGAATGACATCATGACATTTTGTACTGAGTATTTTTGGGAAAAAGAAAAAAGACAAACTAAGACCACAGATTTTACGGCCCTTCGTAATGTGTGAGCTGTAATTCTGACTACGTCATTTTTTTTATTTCTTTAAGGCATTGGATACGTTCAAGGAATCTATCGGAACCTTTTCTCACCAAACTAAAGCCTCCAACCATAACTGAAATTATTGATGTCCTCACGTGCAACATTTTTATTTTTTAGATTTCCACCTCAAAATTCTTCTATTTTGATAGTTTGCTGAAGATCTTCAAAGATACATTAGTCTGCAAAAACTTTTATGCCAATAAGAAAGCACACTGTCTGGGGAATTAGCTTTGATTGTCCTTTCTGTGTGCATTGTAAAATCTCATAATTTTTTTTCTATTTCTGTAGCCTTGTTTGGGTGATGGTTACACCAATTTCTTGGAGTTTCCTTCCCGTAAAAGTTGCAGATTTTCCAGTGCATATATTGGCCCGCTCTACCACGACGTCTTTTATATTCACTGGTTGCTAAAACTGTGCAACCTGATACAAGATGGTTTATTTTTTTCTGTATATTCATCACATAATCTGGATTTAGGGTTAACACAATGTTTACTGGGTAATTTCTAGTTTGCAAGCATTGGTCCTATTCAGCAAGAACAAAACCTTCGTTTTCAGCTTTTAACCCTGCACTACGTAACGACTGATAGGTGCGGGGTTTGTCTACATCAACTTGTTTAGTACAGGTGGAGTATTGACCACGAAGAGGTTTATCTTGCTATTTGGCTACATTGTATTTGTTATTGCTTTCTTTTTTTAGGTTCTTTTTTTAGATGTCGACACAGTGGGTGTATTATGGTTTATTTACACTTCTTCATCCACTTTAAATTCCCTTTTGAATTTGTTGGCC
>CAHIKZ030005475.1:675000-717500 GCA_903632075.3 Acanthosepion pharaonis
GGACGCCGAGTCGCTGTTACACTCTTTCGACAGTAGAAGGTGAAGACTGGGCAGCTTTCACTCGTATATGGCAGTAGTTCTCCATTTCTAAACTGATCTGGCTCTTGTAAAGATAAAGGATAGCCAGAGGAGTCAGATCCTGGAGCCGTACAGGTAACCGACTATTCTTCCAGCATCTTTATCGATAGATCGTATGTAAGAGCTACACTTGCGGTCTGGGTTGAGTTTGTCCCAATAGCATCTCAAGGCACATCCGTCCGGAGCTGTACTGGTAATCTATGCATCCGGAAAAATCGCGCATGCACACAAATGTAAAAAACGTTTCAGTTATCCTCTCCCTACTTATGACGCTTTTTGCCTCACTGCTCTTTCAAAACTTAGAAATCAATGATCAGTCTTTCATCCCTGAGAATAATAATGATTATGTCTTTGTCCATATTATGCTTGTTCGTTATAAATCTACATTCGGACTATGAATCTATTCCCTACATAAGCCTTGACGGCCATATCATGTTAAAACATCGGTTCTCTTACGCTCACCGAAGTTATGCAACGTCGAACTTGGTAAGAGCTGAGATGGGTGACTGCTTGGGAATATCAGGTGCTTCAAGTTTGGATGTGTATGGGTGATGTAATGGACGACGGCTTAGAATTGGAAATCGAAGAAACGAAGTCCAATTACAGTCGGGTTCGTTAACTCCACTTCCGCGCAAACACCTATATGAAAGGTGTGAATGTACTTCGTCTCCCCCAGCTATGGGTTAATAAGTAGGAGTGGTATCGGTAAATCATTATTATCCACCAAACTTCTTAGAATCTAAAGACATTTTCAGGCTTTGAATAACCTGCAAAATCAGTCAATCCAAAACCCCGATGGATGATCTTCTAGACCTCTCGGTGACATTGTCATCTCACTTTTTACTCCGTCTGATGATTTTTTTTTTTTTTTTTTTGTCTAAGGTGGTAGAGTGGGGTAATGGATTGAAGAATCAGAGATCCGAGTTCGAATTCCACTCGAATCCATTACATTCACTTACGTTCTAATACACTTGGGAAAGGTATGAATCCTCTTCTTCTCTCCCGCCCCCAGTTATGGACAAATAGCAGTAGAGACCGGGTTCAATAGCCTTGGTTGGCAACCGGTCTAGGAGAAGGTAAGTCTTAATTCAAAACCCGCCTGTTGCCCAAGAAACAACAATTCTACTGCGGCTGAACTATAGTGATTTTCCAAGCGTAACTTTGATGTAGACATGAGGCCGAAAGTATGGGACGCCCAGTGGGGATCGAACTCACTATTCAGCCGTAATTGTTATAGCAAGACAAGATTGCTAACCATTACACCACATTGAGGTGCCCACTGCGGCTGAAGTATAGATGGGTGCTTCTACGCCCCTGATGGATCACAGCATTCGTGATCATGCGTTACTATGTAAGATGGCCGTAGAAAAATTGTTGTCTCCCGGGATCTGGCCACAGCGTTTCGACTTTCCCTATTTTGATATTGGATATCCATCATTCTTTCTTTTTTTATTGGATATCAGTTCTTCTTGACTGATTCTCTCTCGCACTGCGGCATTTGTGATAAGGTTTATGATGCTTAGAATGGTTCTGTAGAATCCCATTTCAAATGCTTGGATTCTTCGCTCGAATTCTGCTGTTAACGTCCAAGATTCACCCGGGAGACACAGAAAGATTAAAAACATTTCGGTAGGTTGTCATTGTCAAATCCTTTGGCCGGACTTCGGAAATTTGAACTCCGCCCTTTACTTAATGTTGTTTCCATTCCACGTTATAAGCTTAGGGGAGATAATCCGCTTATATTATCCAGTAAGATTTGTTTCTTTGTTTTTTTTTTACTTCTTTTAAAGAATCAATACTGTATTTAATGTAAAAGCTGGGATCGGATACGATAAATGCTGATACTAAGAATTAGATCCATGGGTTTTTTAAAATTTTGAGCGTTTAGCTTTAAATATCATCTGAAAAACAGAAATACCTAGGAAATTGCACAGGTTTTTGCATACAAACTGACTTCAGAATTTTACTATTTCAAGTATAAATCCAAATAAAGTTAATATTACATACATTGAATGAAAAATATATTCAAACCATAATTATTTCATTATGAATCGTCACAAGCAAAATATGCAATTTTTTGACTGATTTCAATAAGTAAAAACTGTGTAAAAAATTATAAATCATTAAAAAAAAGGCCATTGAATGAATAAGATTTGTTAGACCATAATGAGTAAAAACAAAAAATAGATAAAATTGTATATAACACACTAATACTGCTGGGAACAAATTATAACACAAAATGATTTAAATATGCATTGTTTATTGAAAATCACATTAAAAACTACTTCACTATATAACATATATAATAATACAACTAAATTGTTCAGTATAACTTACCTTTGAAGTAAATTAATGTCTGATTTGATGGAAAAATAATTTAGTAATAAGGTGCTTGTGCCATGATCTTGTTCATAAACATTTTGAAAACCTTCAGTAAATTATAAAATTTTATAATATTATATATATATATATATATATATATATATATATATATATATATATATATATATATATATAATATATAATCATACTTATTATAAAACCCAGGTTGTGCGTGTCTGTACGTTTATATATTGGATCGGATTTCCTACATTTTTCAACCGATTTCAGCAAAACTTCACAGGACTACTAAAATTACCTTGCGGTGGTTCTGACAGCGCCAAAAATTGGAAAAATACAATTGCTTTTGCACGAAATCAATTTGAAAACACGATTAAGAGGCATCGCGAGAATGAAAGGGGGACAACTCATATCGAGTTATACTAATTATAAAACCCAGGTTGTTTGTTTCTTTTTTGTGTGTGTGTGTGTGTGTGTGTGTGTGTGTGTGTGTGTGTGTGTGTGTGTTCGTTTATATATGGGATCGGATTTCCTACATTTTTCAACCGATTTCAAACAAAACTTCACTTTTTTTTTGGCAGGTAGTGTTTCTTATTGTCTTGCACACTTTTTTCTTTATTTTTACATTCAGAATGCTTTAAAAATTCCATTTACAAGACAATTGTTTATAATAAAATTCTCTTCAATCGGTAGACTCATAACGATTGAAACAATGTTCTTGTTTGAGTTTGGGTTTGACCAATTCGTAAAAAAATAATAATAATTAAGACATGCGTGTCCGTCAACCTTAAACAATAATCTTTGTCAATTTTATTTTTCAGACTTTATGATGGTCGATACTTGATCTATTTCTTATTGTTACATCCCCGGGCAACGCCGGGCTCTACTGCTAGTATAGTATATTATATATATACTATAATGATTGAGTTTTTAAAATCCCGATCCTTAGACGGATTGATGTCCACCTTCAACAATCATCAATTTACTGCTTATTAATTCAGGTTTCTTTGATATTGAGCATTTTTACTGACCGTCCACTCTTCTCTTCAATCATCATATTTATATATATATATATATATATATATATATATATATATATATTTGAGAGAGAGAAAAATTTCATTCTCTCTCTCTTTCTTTATAATAAAATGCTAATACAATAATAGACATTACATAGAATTAATACACACATAAATTGTTGATATATATATATATGGACGGAAAAAAATCTATCAGTTCCGTCTCTGAAACCCTGAGTCGGGATGTTGAAGGTAACATCAATCAGCTGATAAGAAAACACATATATATAATAGATAGGTTAGTTAATAAAACAAGCATAAACGATTGGGTACCCATATAACCAGTATAATAAACATCTATTAAATATTAATTATTGACCAGATGACAGAAATGAAGCACGGAGAGAAAGGTTTTAAGTTCGGAATTTTCGGACACTCCTGTGTGCTTTATCAACGGACAGAGGAATAAGCAGATAAATGGGAATTAATCACTGAAATAAGAATCGGTAAAATAGCAGGACATACTGGGTTCTATAGCCTTGGATGGCAACTGGTCTAGGAGAAGGACAACTCTGAATTCAAAACCTGCGGAGGGTCGTTTGGGGACCTTGTGGCACTCGGTGCACCAGGTCGCTGTATTCGTCCCTCCAAAAAGTGTGGATGGTCCTGCACGAAACATTCACCACTATAATCAAATCTCATGTGCCGGTGTCGGGATGTCGGTTTCCTGGAAACTGATCTGCTTGACCCTCATACGTCGAATCTCGACAGGAGAGTCGACTATAAAAGTATAGATGGGTGCCCCTACGCCGCTGATGGATCACGGCATTCGCGATCATGCGTTACTATGTAACTATGTATCTATACTATATCGAATCGTAAAAGATTTTTAAAAAGGCTACTCATTGAATAAGATGTTTTAGATCATTTGTTAGATCATAATTAATAAAAACAAAAAAATAGATTAAAGTGTATATAACACCATGATACTGCTGGGTATAAATTATAAGACAAAAATGTTTAAATCTGCATTGTTTATTGAAAATCACACTAAAACCACTGCACTCTATAACGTATTACAGCTAAATTGTTCAGTATAATTTACCTTTGAATTACATTAATGTCTGATGTGATGGCCTAATGATTTAGTAATAAGAAGCTTGTGCCATGCATCTTGTCCATGTTCAATTTGTAAAGGTGCATTAAATTATAAACTTTAATAAGTCTGTGCTGTAAGGTTTTTACTGACCACCGGTATTAAATTCCAACGCTACGATATTGAACTTGAATTTAATCTTTAAACTCGTTTCCTCAAAAAACGGTATTTCACACTTGGAAAATCGACCTGCATTATTGTCCAGTGTATATTTTGGGTATCTTGTTCGATTCTTCCACTGAACACATGTATATATAACTTTGCGAATCCAGAGGTACATAAAATAATGGATTAAAGTTTTAATTAAAACATTTATGTCTTCCTGGCAGGTGCGAATTTAATCCTGCCTGAAAAGAAAAAAGAAAACATTTCATATAAGTTTTAGTTGTTTCAGTTGGGGCGTAAGCCAATGTTGCTACCGTAATGCATAGCTTTTTTTTTTTTTTGGTAATTTTTTTTTACTTCTTTTTTTTTTTCATCCACGGTGATATTCTCGTTGTATCCATAGGTGTTCCTTTCCAAATATCAATTTCTTATCGAAATCTATTGCAGTAATCGATTCGACACACAACAGCGATCCATCTTGGAAATTCAACACTTCGTCTTATTTTAAAGGAAGAATCTCCCAACTGACAGCATGTGTATTGCTTGCCCGTTGTAAGCGAGGCAATCTTACCGATTTTAAGCTGGGTCCTTCAAGACATGTGGAGACAACACGGCCATTTCTTCTTTTATTTTTTATCTTGTCTTTTTTTTTTGCGTATCTTCTTTCTAACGCGCACGTGACAGGTAATATTGTATTATATTTTGGAACTAATAAAGAAAACTTTTTTTTTTCCGATTTCGCGTATATACGTCAGGCATCGTTGCTTGCTAATAAGAAATCCTTTGTCAAAGTAGAATAAAACCAGTGTGCTTCTACATTTCTCAATACGAAGTTTGATCAAAAAAGTATCGAGACTAGTGTAAGAAAAATAAAACTACAGCACATATCATTTCCGCATTTAATCTCCTTCGAAGTAGTCCCTTTCTGAAGCCACACATATGTTATCCAGCGTCGTTTCCATAGATGGGAGAATACCAGGAACTCTTTTACTTGTGGTGGGGGATATCGAGCAGCTGTCTCCTCGCATTCTCTTGTATTTTGTCGACGTTTTGAAATCTTGCTCCTCTAAAGTGGGATTTGATATTTGGAAAGAGGAAAAAAATCCCATGAAGCGCGACCTGTGGATTATGGTCGCTGCCAGACCTGAGCATGTAGGGCTTCGCCAAAAAATGCTTCACAAGCCATGGTCATTGATGAAAGATCTATGGTGTTGTGATACGACCGCATTCTACACACTTTCCTTCATAGTAGAGGAACGTTATAGGCCGTGTTGTGTATGACGAAAAACTACATCCGCGTCCTGGGTAAGACGATTAACTACATCTAACAGCAAAGCCTCTGATCAGGAGGGTTTGAGAAGCGCGGAACCACCTCTTAATTACTGGTGTTTCCAGGACCATCCTGACCCCGGGTGGTAGCACCTGTTAGGGTCCCAGCTATGGGCAAATAGTTAACCCCAAACTGGTGTCAAAACAATATGAAAGTGTAAAAATAGGTTTTAATACCATTTTTGTACTGATTTTTTACCAGTAATGAATTTTCGAAGAAAAAAATTATTACCAGCGATATATTTTTGAAACAAAATATTACCAGCAATAAAAATCTTGTCAACATTAAATAACCAATTGAGGTTGATATGCCGTAAAACAAACCAAATCAAACAAAAAGAACGTTATATACTCGTGCGCATGCGTCACTGAGTTCAAAGTCAGTCTGTGCCTAGTAGCATCAGTTTGGGTGTTTTATATCCGTTTCGGTAGCCACAGCCCCGATACTTTTTGATCAGACCTGGTATATTAAAGTAATTGGATTTAGTGATCTTCCTCCTGCCTGAAACAAATGCACAGCCCCACTAGTAGCAGGGACGGGGATTTTCTGGTCTATCTAAATCGCCAATATTTTTCAATGTATTGAAGTATGTTTGACTCTTCTGATGTTATGCCAACTAAAGCCAAGTTTGTTTTTTTTAAGATCTATGAATATTTATGAAATATTTATTCATGAAATTCCAACCAGTAATTGTGAAAAATTATCTTGATTTTCATTTCCCCATTTCTCGTGATGCTTTGTTTTTTTTTTATTTGTATTTATTTTGTATCGTCATTTGGTTCATTGAAACTGAAAAACAGATGACATCGTTTAAGCTAAATTATTCTCTGGCTGTTAAATCTTATTAAGGGAATCGGTACAAAGAAGAAATTCAGTCAAGACTCGCACATAGAATTTTATATGAATCCGTTTTCAAGTTAATTGTAACAACCGCTTTACTTTCCTTTCTTTCACTTTGCAGACATATTTAAACCCACTGGATTGACAGGGTGTAATCGATTTCTGTTTTCCTCAGATTAAGTCATTTGCAGTGGTGTGCAGTAATATGAATATGTTTTGGGGCTGTATGATGAAACTTGTTCAGACTTAAAAAATATCACGTCATCCGTGATTGCACCAGATTTTTATCACGCCCAGACACTATTGTCTCGACAGTCGATTTGTTGTCCTATGACAATTGTCTGCGATGGAAGTTACTCCAAGTAAGCGTACGAAAATCGTAACGCTGTACGAACAGACTGGCAAGCCTTAGCAATGAGCAAATCAAAGTACTGTAGTTTGGCCCGGAAACTCTGCTGATTTAAATCAAATCGAGAATCTGTAGTCAATCTGCAAAAGAACGACTTTGTGGAATGGACATACGAACTACTACCATGTGTGCTGGGTTATGTTTCATTGGAATAATACAAAAAAAAATAATAGCGGAATTATACGCTTTATTTCAATTCATTTGCACAACGGTATATATATATATATATATATATATATATATATGTGTGTGTGTGTGTGTGTGTGTGTGTGTGTGTGTGTGAGGGTGTGTGTTACCTAACTAAAAATAGCTACAAATTAAATTCATGAGACTCTAACCGATAAAGATTTTACCTTAACAGTCATTCACAATATTAAAATATTGCTATTAGTAAATATTTATTTTTTATATTTATTTATTAATATGATATTCGGCTTATATTAAATCCCTAATTTGTTTGTGAAGAAGTTAAATATCTAAATTGCTAACAAGCATTAAATTTAATTTTTGTGGAGTTTTTAAACACTTAAATTATGTGGCACCATTTACCAGGGCAGAAAAAGAAAAGGAAGAAAAGAAAAGAAAGGAGAGGCTAAGACCCAAAGCGTGGATGATAAGCAGAACACCACGGCTAAGAGACAATGGATAAAGGATATTTTGATAAGTAACAAATGGCGAAAGAGTGTCATTACAATTCTGAGTGGATAAAGGAATCGGGTGTGTTTTGGCGACGGCTGTGTTATCTGGGATACGTAAACAAACTGCTGGCCGACTGTTATTTCGATAAGTGACGAAAAACAGGTGGACTAAAGGGCTTTGGATAGATATGAAAAATTAAAAGCCGCACACGATGTGTCCAACTGACCGATTTCTTTCGACGGAACATATTTAGCCTGCGATAATAAAATTATGTTATCAGAAATATGTACCGAAAGGAAATGAATGGGAACTTAGAAATGTTCTTTTCGGGGCGACGTCTGGCCGTGTTAAAAAGGCCACCCATTCGGATAATTAGCGATAAGATGACTGACGAAGTCCAGGTGTAGAACAAGAGTTATGACCACCGTCGTTCATATTGTCCTGTTTGCGGCTAGAGAAAATGATAACTGCGATTAAGAGGAAGAAAAGGAAAAGAAAAAATAATTTTTTTTTAGTTAAGCAAGATATTTTTTTTTCCTGAAACAAAGCCGCGGATTCGTCCACGCCCGACTGGGACATCATTGGTCGAGTGGTGATCACGTGACGCACGAAGGAGGCTGTCGCCGCCCATCCAGGGAATAGGTATGAGAAGCTGCTACGAAGAAGTGGGGAGGGCAGCTCACGCCCCTCTGAAGTATGGTGAGAAGGTGGGAATAAGAAAAGGCTCCCAAAAATGGAAAAGAGTGGAAAATTCTTAACCAGAAATAAAAGAGGTGGATATGTATTTAGAATTATCGAGGAACCCCCCACGCCGAAAAACCCACCCCAGTTTTGGTCGGCGTCCATATAAGCGAAGCCGCAGCGAGCATAAATCAGTTTGAGTTTCAGTTTGCGTAGAGTTGCAGTTGAATTCGAGTTTGAATTCCAGTTCAGTTCAGCAGAGTCGAGTTGAGTTCCAGTTCGGTTCGAGAGACTTCCGCCTCGCAGATAGCTGACCAAGATTCACGCAAATTCCGGACTCCTCTTCAATCCAAGAACAATTATTTTGAAGAGCGACTTAGTAAATTTAATAAGTGTTTTTTTCGACTTTCGTCCAAAGACACCGAAAAACCAATTTCTTAAAGAGCAAACAATTTGAAGCGTTAAAACTCGCCTAACGGAAAACAACGTGTCACAATCCATAAAACGGGTCGGGAGATAGACGCAGTCCTATGTATCGAACAACTAGACATAAAGTTTGTTATCTTTTTCTTTGATACCTTGAACTTTTGAGTTTTCATTCTATTTTCTTTTATGCATATTTGTGTGGTGTCACCCCCGTTGAACCCGATTTGCATTACGGCCCCAACTACTGATTGATCTCGTCTGCCTAAGATCAATTTACAACGTGGGTAGGCAGACTGGAGATCAATGCAGTTACTTTGGTAACCAGGCGTTGGAAGCGAGTTGGGAACGACGAGGCTGATATCAAATCTAACCAGATTCCCACCCGAATCACCAAAAGGTTAGAACGTCACGTTTGGGTGCCGCGACCGATACCAAGCCAGTTGGTCGTCACAGGACGAGACAACACGACTGACGCGACAGGCGGACGTCACGTTTGGAGCGGCGACACTCGAACGGAGCAGCGAGGAGCGAACAGCTGGCGCCGCGGCGAGGACGTCACAGTTGGTGCCGTGGTAGACCAGGATAGGACGTCACGGTTGGTGCTGCGACCAGGGGACGACGTCACATTACTATCAAACGTAAAAAATCTGTTTAGCTAAATTGCTAATCTTCTACCACCACTCTCCTTCCTCCAAAAACCCTACGTACATCTCTTATCCCTTCACTCCCCCTTTAGTTTTTCCTTTTCGCTTTTTTTCTCATTTTTCTTTTTTCCCATATCATTTACGTTGAGTTGACCGATTAAATAGGTCAATGTCTGATCCTTACCCCCTCCTTCCTCAATATTAAATATTGTAATAAAAAAATAAATTTTAAAACTCTTCCTTCCCTCTCTAAACTCGACCATGTCTCTCACACTATTCCTCACCACCCTCTATGTCACCTTATATAAGCTTAATACTGCCCGTCAAAAGTGTAAATTTTAAATTCATTTTATGTTTCACCTTTGAAAGTGAAGACTGAAGATCCAGACAAAAATAAAATTCTCTGTTGAAATAAATTATAACTAATGTAGCCTTAAAGTGGTCTGTTTTTCTTTAAATTATATATATATATATATATATATATATATATATATATATATATATATATTAAGCATTACGAATTGAGCAAGGCGTGAAGCCACTAGGATGCAGGGGTTGCAGAAGATTTGGAGCGAGTCCAGATAGGAGTGATACAGAAGAAAGGATGAGGGAGGGATAGTGGATCGATCAAGGTAACTGGAGATGTCGATGGACATTACACTTGAATAGTTGGGAAACTCTCAAGAAAACAGTAATAGGGAAGGGTGTTCCACAGGCGAGAGGTGCGAAGTATGAAGCTATTGGAGTAGAAGAGACGGCTACATTTAAAAGTTTATACAGTGTAAGGGTGAGAGCGGGATGCCAGCCTCGCAGGGCGCTTGAATACATGAAGTCTAGGAACCAGTGAAAGCAGCTCATCGGAGCAATTACCAAGAAAGTATTTGTAAAAAAGACAGAGAGAGAGGCCACGGCGCGTCTGTGAGAGAGCTACTGTAGACGAGATGCCATATCAGTTCAAATATATATATATATATATATATATATATATATATATATATATATATATATATATATATATATATATATATATATATATATATATATATATTAATGAACTTGACAGAAGGTGTACCTTCGATGTTAAAAATTTACTTTTCATTTGCTAAATTTTTGGGCGAAAGGGGGTATATTTGTGTTTTTTCTTTCCCGATTTTCTGTCATCTTTCAGACAACATCATCACTCTCCATAATCGCAGAAGGTCATTTTTTTATCTCTGCAAAGTATGCTGTAGATGTCTTTCGAATTATTCAAGCAAATTATTTCTTTTAATTAAAAGAGTTTTCTTTTTATTTAAATCAGAATAAACAGTAATCAATCAAAATGTACAATATCTGCTGCAACATGGCGTATTAACATAAACTTTCCTGCCAAGATTTTATCATTTTTATGCGTTTGCGGTAAAAAAAAAATAAAAACAAACCTACCACCTACGATTACCCTGGTAGAATATTTTTGCTCTTTCGTTGAACTAATTTAGGACGAATTTCATCGATTGTTATATATAATTGGTCTCACTGTGGGCCTACTTTGTCCGAATCAATCGCTTGTATGCGAGGAAGACCTTCGTTGAAGTGGACATCTTCCAATTCCATTAAGCGAGATCTTTCTGGAAAGATTCCAGTTATTTAATATTAATGAAAATGTCAGCCTACGTAGGGCAAAATGTTGTCATTGTTCCATTCAAGGCCATCTCTTCTTGGGGCGTATCTCACAGTCCTATCTCAGCGTCCCTGCGAAGCAGTTTTCAAAAGTCATCTATCAGAATCACTGCCAGTTGCTTCATGAGTCACTAGAACAGCTTCTGCCTACGAACAGCTATTTTGTAGAAAAGACTCCCAAGAGGATGCTTCCCCAATCGCTACTATCCTAACCTATTCAAGTATAGAGACAAATGTTATCTATCCTACATATCATCATGATATTAAATTACTTCAACATTTTACATTCACGTAACAACTTCTTTTAATAACACATAAGTGCCTCTTGGGATCTGTGACGGTGATCAATAATATTGAGAGAAAAAAAAAGTTTCTTTTTAAAAAAAAACTTCATTACAGCGGCATTTTGGCTTTGGGTAAAAGAAAATTAATAAATCTAGAATGTACGTTGGAAATGCGATGTTCGACTTCCAAAAAATAAAGGACAGGACAAAGCTTGAAGAACAGGTTGGCTATAAAGTGAGTTTCTAAGCCTTGCTTAGATGTGGCGCAAGACCAAAAGCTAAGTGAGGACCGAACACACTATTCAACCGTTATCGACCTAGCGAGACAAACTTGCTAACCATTACACCACGTCGGGGTGACTTGGCGATTATCTAAGCGTAGTTTAGATGTGGCACAAGCTGAAGGTATAGGGCACCCAGTGAGGATCGAACTCTCCACTCAGAAGTAATTGATCTAACCAGATAAGCTTGCCAAAGATTAAACCACGAAAGAGTTGCCTGGGCTATATATATATATATATATATATATATATATATATATATATATATATATATATATATAGATAGATAGATAGATAGATAGATAGATAGATTAGATAGATAAAATAATAAGCAATGTGTAATAAATATTTGAATTTTTGTTTTCGATCCTGTAATCTTTTTGAATATATATATATATATATATATATATATATATATATATATATATATATATAAAGTGACGTCAGGAACAAAGCCAAAAATTTCAATTTTTGCATTTGAACTTGTAAAATCGATATATATATATATATATATATATATATATATATATATATATATATATATATAGATGGATAGATAGATAGATTAAAATATATATATATATATATATTTTTTTGAATATATATTTTTTGAATATATATATATATGTGTCTGTGTGTGTATAAAATATTCTTCAGGAACAAAGCCAAAAAATATCAAATTTTCATTTGAAGTTGTAAAATCGATATATATATATATATATATATTATTTTTATAATATATATTTTTTTTGAATATATTTTTTTGAATATATATATATGTGTGTGTGTGTGTGTGTGTATAAAATATCAGGAACTTCAAAAAATAAAGCCAAAAATTTTACAATTTTTTCATTTGAACTATTTTAAAAATTTTTTTGTTCCTATAAGTCATTTTGAAAAAAAAAAATATATATATATATATATATATATATATATATATATATATATATATATATATATATATATATATATATATATATTTGAATATATATATATTTTTTAAAGATATATTTTATATGTATATATATATATATATATATATATATATATATATATATATATAATACCAGGTAACCCAAAAAGTTCTGTCCGTTTTTAAAGGAAAAAAAGAAAACGCTTCACAGTATGTGTAACTTATATTTATTCTTCGAAGTAATCGCCATCGGCATCCAGCACCTTCTGCCGACGAGTCTCCAGCTGTTCAATGCTCTTGCGGTAGAACTCGGTGAGGGGGTGCCGCAAAGAAGTCCGTGAGGGCTTTTCACAAGTCTGCTTCACTGGTGAAGGATTTGCCATGAAGATGATTATCCAGGGAGTGGAAGAGTTGGTAATCGGATGGCGCAAGGTCAGGTGAATAAGGTGGATCGCACAAAGTCTCCCACCCAAGTTGCTGTATGGTATCCCTGACCACTCGTGGGACATGCGGCCTGGCGTTGTCATGGAGGAAAAGCACACCTTTGCTGGCTCCTTCTGGTGCAATGCCTGTTGCACACGTTTCAATTGTTGCGAGTATAGATCTCCAGTGACCGTTTGGCCCGTTGGTAGCAGTTCATAATGAACCACTTGACGACCTGTCCACCAGACACAAAGCATAATCTTGCGTGGGTGCATAGGCGGTCTTGCGGTGTGAGGGACAGCATCCTGAGGAGACAACCAATGTCTGGAACGCTTGGGAGTTTCATACAAAACCCACTTTTCATCACTGGTAAGCACTCGATTGAATAAGGATGCGGTACGTTGGCGAGAAAGCAGCGATACGTAGGCTGCCACACGTTGCCCCTTGTGGACCTCCAACAGCGTTTGCGGAACTCACTTGCTCAGTTTGTACGTCTTACCTAGGCGGTGCAGGTGAAGTCTAACTGTTTCATCGGAAACGTTGAACTGTCTTGCAAGTTCACCACACGTGAGACTACTGTCCTCTTCAATGGCCGCCTTCAGGACTCCGTCATTCAAGACCTGTGGTCGTCCACTGCGAGGCTCCTCATGGAGAGAAAAATCTCCCGAATTTTCGAAACCAACGCCTTGCAGTACGTTCATCCACAGCACTATTCCCAAACGCTTGACATATGCGGCGACTTAATGCAGCTGCTGATAAGCCCACTTTGAAGAGTCGTAAAGCACACTTCCATCCTTCTCACAGCTGTCCGGCTTATAACATGATATTCACTCGGCCCAAAAATATTCCCATTGAACCAGTGTAAAAGGGTTCAGGGCCGGTTTACCTCCCCGAAAGAGACTCCGCCCCTCGGCGTAGCCTCGTTCGGGTTCCTCCCCGCCCGAAGGTAGAGAGTTCACCCGAACTGTCGGTTCAGAAGTGAACGACATACTTATAACTGATGGCCGGGCACGGTGCGCATGTTTTTTTTTTATAACGTCAGTTGTTCCTACTTCCGGCTGTCCGAATTTGAAACCAATTGCTACACGCATTTCGTATATATTTCAATTTCATTCAATGACTAATCAAAAAACGAACAGAACTTTTTTTGGTTACCTTGTATATATATATATATATATATATATTAAAAATGACATCAGGAACTAAAACAAAATCTTCAAATTTTTTCATTGCCAATCGCCGATTATCCATTGTTTGCAACTCGTATACGTTCAACATTTACTGACGTTCTGACCTTCCACAACACGGATCTGTTCAGTGGATTCAGGCCAGTTGTAAAACATCAATGCTTGTGTTGAATTAATTCTTAAAAAAACAAAAGCAACACAAATGCCCCGATCTGGTCGTAATCATTTCCATTCTCTGATCTTCATATTGCGTGTATTTTGGCGATCTGTGTCGTGAAAACGTTGTTTATCCTAAACGACATATTTGCACCCTTCAGACAAAATCTTTCTTTGCAAAACTTCACCAATCACTTTTGCCAAGTGCCGTCTAGACAAACGTTATTAACCTTTTTACTGGATTTCAGTTGCATTTTTAGGTTTCTGTGAAAACCGAAAACATTTTTAAAATTTTTTTCCACAATCAAAGTTTGAATTAAGAATTCAGAAAAAAAATATCTACCATTTTGACAAACATTCTAAATATCGAACAACTGATGCCATACAGTGAAAAGCGATTGAAATGAAGTTAATTTTAAGTAAATATCAGCTAATGATAAAAACAGAATAGAATTTTTAGCCAACCCAATAAAACACGCTATGATAGTAATTATAATACAATGAAATGTGATCATTCTGAATTAAGTCAATTTTAACGCTCCTAACGCAATGGAATTAACGAATAAAAATAGTACGGTCATTTGGGAATAAAAGAATACAATTAACTGATAGGAGAAATTTGCTTCTGCAGCTAGTCGGTGGAGGTGACAGAAATCAAATCAAATGCTAAAAGCAAGTATTCTTTCGGGGCTCTCAGATGGCCACTGATTGGTCAGCATCCCCGTGCCTGTTTACTCCGTTGTGAACAAAATTGAAAAATGGCCAAGTTTATGCGCATAAAGGAACGGAAGATAAAATAATTCACCCATGAGAGGCGTAAATGACTTTTAGTACATCTTCGCTGCTATATCTATCTACTACCACGACAGACAAACGGACAATATCTTATCTTCGGACAGCGACAATTCCGTCCTTTACCCACACTTCATCTCTGTGACTGTAGCTTCTGACTTTCTGAGTGCTGCTCCCCGACAGCCTCTCTACCTCAATCCGAGCCGCTAAATATTTCTCCACGTACCTCCTCATTAATCTCACTAACGTACTAGTACAACGTATTGGGAAAGGTCTGAATCCATCTTTTCTCAATTCCCCAACTATGCATAAAATGGCAGGGAAGACTGGTTTCTGTAGCCTTGGGTGGTAATTAGTCTAGGAAAAGGAAACTCTGAATTCAAACCAGCCTGAGCGGGTTAGGCTCTGTCAAGTTAACTTATCAAAGAAGCGCTCGGATCGCACTATTCTAAAGTGCAAATACATGCGACTGGTTTGGTTTAGTTTGGTTTGTTATGTTTTACGGTATATCAACCTCAATGCGTTATTTCATATCGACAAGATTTTTATTGCTGGTAATATTTTTTTAAATGTATTGCTGGTAATAATGTGTTACTGGTAATAATTTTCAAAATTTATTGTTGGTAATAATTATTTTACAAATTATTTCTGGTATCAAAACATTTTTACACCGTCATAGTTTTTGACTCCAGTTTGGGGTTAACGATTTACCCATAGCAGGGACCATAACAGGTGCTACCGCTCTTGGTCATGGTGGACCCCTGAACAGCAGCAACTAAGAGGCGGTTCCATGCTTCTCAAAGCTTCCTGATCAGAGGCCCCGCCGCTGGACGCAGTTTATCGTCTTACCCAGGACGCGGATGCAGTTTATCGTCTTACTCAGGACGCGGATGTAGTTTATCGTCTTACCCTAGACACGGATGTAGTTTATCGTCTTACCCAGGACGTCATGCGGCCGGGGTCGGCTTGTGAATCCAAATTCCCACTGAAACTTCTACAATGATTTTCACGTCCAACTGAATAAGACCTCTGCTACACTTGGTTAGCTTTCATTCGAGGTGTGGCGGAGGTGTGTTAACTATTTATCATAGCTGGGGCCCTTACAGGTGCTGCCACCCTTGGTCAGGGTGGACCTGGGAACACCAGCAAGAGGTGGTTCCATGCTCCTCAAAACCTCATTATCATAGGCTTTCCTGTTAGACTTAGTTTATTGTTAGCTTCCATTCGAGGTGTGGCGGAGGTGTGTTAACTATTTATCCATAGCTGGGACCCTTACAGGTGCTGCCACCCTTGGTCAGGGTGGACCTGGGAACACCAGCAAGAGGTGGTTCCATGCTCCTCAAAACCTCATTATCATAGGCCTTCCTGTTAGACTTAGTTTATCGTTAGCTTTCATTCGAGGTGTGGCGTCTTCATTTGACGTTGCCGACTCAACCGACCGGGTGAATGACGCAACAGAAAGATATGTAGGCAATTATATAATCGCCATTATTTGTTAGTTATCAATACTTTCGATAACTTTTGAGAAAATTACGTAGGTTTTTATGTGAAAATGGTTCAAAGATCTCTTGAATCTGGTTTACATTATAAAAAGTTTTCTCCGTCGTAGCGCTTTGCAGGAATATTTGAAAAAAATGTCGAAATTGTTTGGCGATTCTAATCCTGAAATTGGAAGAAAATCTGTAATATTTCAGGAATATCCTCATTCATGTGCCGTGTCCCCTCAGAACGTTGGCGATTATGGCTCTCCACAATTTTGTATACTTTTTAACTCTTAATATTTTTGTTTTTCTGTCATCTCTCTTAAAAATATATTATATAAAAGTTCGAATTCCAGTCGATTTCATTACATTCTCTTACGTATTAATACCCTTGGGAAAGGTATGAATCCATCTCTTCTCCCCCCATTCCCACCAGGTAAGACTGGTTCCTATAGCCCTGTGTGGCAACCAGTCTAGGTGAAGGAAACTCTCACCAGCCTGAGCGGATTAAGCTCTGTAAAGCTAACTTGTCCAGGAAATGCCCGGATCGCACCATCCTAAAGTGCGAATATATGCGACTGGGAACCGGCTGTGAACCCAAATTCCCACTGAAACTCCGTTCTTAGACCCAACTGAATGCGACCCATGCTACGCTTGGCTAGCTCTTGTTGAAGGTGTGACAGATCATTTCGACGAAGCAAGCTCAACCGATCCAGGGTGAATACTGTAACAGTTACAAGTATATTAGAAGACGGCTTGTGACTGGCCCAGCTAAAATGCGGCCTGACTCTATAAGTCTATAACTGACATTGGCTACCATCCCGTCAAGTGGCACTTGGTTTATTTTGTTTTACGGCATATCAACCTCAATGGGTTATTTAATGACGGCAACATTTTTTATTGCTGGTAATGTTTTGTTTTGTCAAAAATCTGTTTCGTGTAATCATTTCTTTCAAAAATGTATTGCTGGTAATAGTTAACTATTTGCCCATAGCTGGGACCCTAACAGGTGCTACCACCCTGGGTCAGTGTGGACATGTGAACACCAGCAGTTAAGAGGTGGTTCCACGCTCCTCAAAACCTCCTGATCAGAAGCCTTGCTGCTGGATGTAGTTTTATGTCTTATCCAGGACGCGGATGTAGTTTAACGTCTTACCCAAGACGTCAAGTGGCACTTGATCCCGAAAGTTTTTATTTATTTATTTATTTATTTATTTATTCACACCGTTCGTTTTCCTTACAGTGGGTGTCTGATTTGAAATTCTCACATCTTGAGTTTATGGACGACGCCGACTGTAGTGATAAAACCAGGCCCAAATAAATTCATTTAATGTTCATGACAAACATGGTTCTCCTAAAAAATCAAACAGGTGCCAGTTGTTTCGCACTAAATCATTTATTATTTATATAAAAAAAAAACATCAATTATATTTCAGTATTATTGCTATGCTATTTTTCCACGTAGTCGCCATCAAAATTGATAAATTTTGTAGCATCGCTTCACCTCTGTAACAAAAGCGTCATCTGAGTGGAACAGTTTGCCGAATAAATGTCGTTCGACGAGACCAAACAGATGATAACCTGAACGAAACGAATGTGGACAAGGCGGTGAATGTAGTAAAATATCCTAACCCTTATGGCTGGAGTTACACTATTGTTAGGTTGGTCGCGTGTGGTATGTCGTCGCCGTGCAGAAAGATAGCAACCTTATGGAAACAACATCCTTCAACCGAAAACCTTCAATGCGAAACTTTACAAGTTACTTTTGGCACGTGCCGTCTACACAAATGTTATTAGTCTCTTATATTGGATTTCAGTTGCATTTTTAGGTTTGTGCAAATTGAATAAGTAAAATAAGCCGAAACTATTTTTTTTAATTTCTTGCACAATCCAAGTTTGAATTAAAAATTGAAAATAAAAAATATCTACCATTTTGACAAACATTCTAAATATCGAACATTTATATGACAGCTGACGTCATACAGTGAAAAGTGATTGAAATGAAGTTAATTTTTAAGTAAATGTCGGCTAATGATAAACACAGAATAGAATTTTTAGTCTACCCAATAGAACACGCTATGATAGTAATTATAATACAATGAAATGTGATCTTTCTGAATTAATGCAATGGAATTAACGAATAAAAAAAGGAACGGTCATTTGGGAATAAAAGAATACAATTAACTGATAAGAGAATTATGCGTTCTGCAGCTAATCGGTGGTGGGGTGGTAGAAATATAAGGCAGAATCAAATGCTAAAGCAAGCATTCTTTCGGGGCTCTCAGATGGTTACTGATTGGTCAGCATCACCACGCCCTTGTTTCGATTCTCTTTTACTCTGTTGTGAACAAAACTGAGAAAGGGACAAGCGTATGTGCATAAAGCAACAGAAGGTAAAATAATGCATTCGGAATAAAAGTTTTAGACATTTTTTTTAAGCATTTCATCCAAAGCAAGACAGGAGAGATATAGAGAAGAACGGGGGTCAGGTTCAAGGCATCAGAAGATGACAATTGACATCGCATTTGAGTATTTGAAGATTATAGCTCTCAGGGAATCACGTAAGAGGAAGGGAATTCCACTGTCGGGAAGTGCGAGAGAAGGAGCTGTTGGACAACTAGCTTCTTTCAGTCTGTCCTGTTTTTCACAATATCTGATATCTTTAACTACATGACCATGGGGTAAAGTTTTCATCGAGTCCTGACGATAAACTAGATCCAGCGGCACTGCCTCTAATTGGGAGAGTGAAGGTTTTGATGAGCGTGGAACAACCATGACCCGGGGTAGTAGAACCTGTTCGGGTCCCAAACAAAAGCAAAAAAAAAAACTATGAATGTATAAAAATACATTTTTATGTTCAAAAAATATCAACAATATCAAATGCCAAAAAACAATAGAATTATCAACAATAGCGATTAATTGTATATATTTATATACCCGTGTGTTCAAAATATTTATATTTAAATAACCCATACAGATGTTGATATGCCACTAAACAAAATCAACCAAGTAACAGTTTCCAGCAATGTTTTACACTAAATTTCACCATATCCAAGCCTCAAGAACCACTCATCGTAAAAGAATGAGCTGCGTGATATTAAAATGGATGACAATGAGGATAAGGAGGATAGACAACGATTGACCTTTGACTTGAAAAGTTTAAGCTTCTAGTGTGCAGGTAAGTATCCACGTTGCTTCCCCAGGTTAGTAATCCTCTGGAATTACACGGATGTGAGGATGGTGTAATTGATAGTGGCTCATAATGAGAAGTCGCAAAGTCGAGCTCGAATTCAAGTCAGGCTCGTTAAATTATCTTACGCGCAAAGATCATTTTTATTCTCAAAAAGAATTCTTAATGCAATATTCACTCACAAAATATCAGTCTCGATATTTTTATTTTGAAAGTTGTATATATATATATATATATATATATATAACAGTCCAGAAATGAGATCAAGGCTCACTACCAATACAGAAAACGAGAAATGAAACATTAAAAGAACATAACGAAAGTGTATTCCTTTTAAAAATGTATTCCTTTTACATGCCTGAAGAAGGTCACGAGACCGGAAACTCGTGTAGCAGAAATATGAAGAATAAAAAATTATATATACACACCAAAAATACACATTATAACCAAAAATCGTTTGCGGTTTTATTCTTTTTAAAAAATATACATATTTCTCTCGTTGGAATAACTATAAACTTTTCCCTTCATATATATATATATATATATATATATATATATATATATATATATATATATATATATTATTTATTTATTTATACGGGTGTAACAGCCACATTTCCCAAATCGTATAACAGTATGGGTTAATTGTCTATCCCACTAAATGTTTAATATCTAAAAAAACACAAATGTGAGTTTCTTTTTTCAGGTTTTCATGAGATATTTAGCCATCTTGATACCGTTTGTCGTAAGAATCACTAAAAAAACAACCTTTCAGTTATTCAGCTAGACAGAGAACAGGTTAAAATCGTTTTGTGTCAGTCCCAACTGAGAAATGCTGGGAGGAAAAAGATCATTCAGGTCTTCTGTAATTGTACGAACATTCATACAGTGTTGTGTTAGCGATCCAAACGTCTTTCTTGAATTGGCAAAAACGAGAATGTCTCATATCGAAAATATTTAAGATCGAAAAACATAAAGAAACAAATTAATTATTTTTTTTGATTGTTTTTAATAATATGTGGAAATCTCAACCCTTTGCCTGATGACGGTCACGAAACCGGAAACATGTGTAGCAAAAAAAATGGAACATAAAGCATAATATCTTTTTTTAAATCCACATTACAACCAAAAACATACTTTTCTCTCTTTGGAACTAGTATAATCTCTTTCTTCGTGTGAAAATAAAGACACACATTATCCAACATTTGGATATTTTTATTATGCTCTTCCTTGATCTAAGGTTTCGGCTCATATAAGCCATCTTCAGAGTGGTTATATGGACATTTAAACAAAAATATTCACCATCAAAGATGATATTCTCTTATCCTGACATATAAGATTGCTATGCGACGAAAACGGTCGCGGAAGAGCTGACGCAGGTTGTAAATTCATGATTCATGATTGGTGAGAGACCAAAATATTAACAACAGAACCATATGTCTAGATGCATAGTAATGTGACTAATTTGAAATTTAATTTTGTTGAGTATCAGTTGCTTTATTTTAATATAGATAGCCTCTAATATCTCAATGTTCATTTTACTGTGTATATGTGTGTACTGCTATCTTATCCACTAATATCTGTCTAATATTATGGACATGGCTATGTTTACACACACACACACACACACACATATATATATATATATATATATATATATATATATATATATATATATATATATATATAACGTAGCCATGTCCATAATTAGTGTGTGTACATATATATGTGTATATGTATGTGTGTGTATGTATACTGATTCCATGTAACTTGGAAAGTATTTCTATGTACGTATGTGTGTATGTACGTAAGTGTGTGTGTGTGAGTGTATGTACTGATTCCTTGTCATGGGACGGTATGTGTGTATGTTTGTGTATGTGTGTGTGTGTTGGGTATGTGGTTGTACAGATGTGTTCACTGATTCCTCGTAGTGAGACAGTGTGTGTGTATGGAGAAGGGATATACACATATATACACGCATGCTGACAAAAGCACACGAAAATGGAAATAGATCTAAGAACACACAGTGGTCATTAAAAGATTAGCATGTCGATAACTACTCCATCATTTCTCGAACCAATCTTAATTGTTTTATAACCCTTCACGCAGAACTTTTCACTGCCAGTTCAAGAAAGCCGTTTGGATCACTAACACAAAAAAAGAGAATATCTCATATCGAGAATATTTAACATCGAAAAACAAAGAAAAAAAAAATTAATTATTTTTAATAAAAATGTGTAAATCTCCACCTTTTGCCTGATGACGGTGGCGAGACAGGAAACCCGTGTAGTAAAATTATGGAAAATAAAGCATAATATTTTTTAAAAACCACATTACAACAAAAACGTTTGGGCATTCTCTCTTTTTTAATATATATATATATATATATATATATATATATATATATATATATATATATAATCAGAATTATCTGGAATTCAATGATATCATCATCGCAACAGGTCAGTAACAATGTGGGTGACCGTTTCGGAATAGCAGGATGTGCGGGTGGTGTAATGGGTAATGCCTCGGAATTGGAATTCAAAGAACCGAGATCCATTTAAAGTCAGATAAGTTATATTCACTTACGCGCAAATCTCCTTGGAAAAGTATGAGTCGGTCTCTTCTCCATACACACCTATGGGTTAATTAGTAAGACTTTTATCACTAAATTATTATTATTGTCAAAACTTCTTACAATGTAAAAATATCTACACTATTTACATTATTCGGACTATTGTCCTCATCTTTGTTGCCATATTTATTACAACGTTTCGGCCTTTCAGTATATGTCTATATTTCTGAGATGAGGTATTATGTACACTATTTACATTATTCGGACTATTCTCCTCATCTTTGTCGCCATATTTATTACAACATTTCGGCCTTTCAGTATCTGTCTATATTTCTGAGATGAGGTATTATGTACACTATTTACATTATTCAGACTATTGTCTTCATCTTTGTCGCCATATTTATTACAACCTTTCGGCCTTTCAGTATCTGTCTATATTTCTGAGATGAGGTATTATGTACACTATTTACATTATTCGGACTATTGTCCTCATCTTTCTCGCCATATTTATTACAACGTTTCAGCCTTTCAGTATCTGTCTATATTTATGAGATGAGGTATTATGTACACCATATTTATTAAAACGTTTCGGCCGTAGTCGGCTCCGACCTTCTACAGGTGGTTGGAATGTCGAACTGAAACTTTTATTTCGCTAACTGGGCTAGACTGTTCCATTTCCACGTCTCTCAAGGACACATGACACAGTGGATAAAAGCTTTAGTTAGATCCAGTGACAGGACGCAAAGAGTCAATACCGAGTTCAATACCGAGTTAAGGCAGTGGGGAACTTGGAGAGGGGAATTAACAAGAGATAACTAATAACTGACATCCATCAAACCTGGCACGTGGAACTAGAACAGTCTAACCCACTGAGCGAAATAAAGGGTTCAGTTCGACATTTCAACCACCTGAAGAAGGCCGGAGCGTACAATGGCCGAAACGTTGTAATAAATATGGTGACAAAGATTAGGGCAATAGTTCGAATAATGTAAATAGTGTACATAATACCTCATCTCAGAAATATAGATAAGTAAAAATATCTTTCCGTCTTTGACATAAATTACAAATAGTTGATAAAAAGTCGAGATGCCAGGTAATGACCGATAATATTACAGACCCCACTTTAGATTTTGTAAGACATCTCGAGATATATAGCCTGAGAAACACACTAAATATAGCATATTCGGGGAACATTGTCTGTTATGCTGATGGAACCCAAAA
This sequence comes from Acanthosepion pharaonis, assembly GCA_903632075.3. NCBI lineage: Eukaryota > Metazoa > Mollusca > Cephalopoda > Sepiida > Sepiidae > Acanthosepion > Acanthosepion pharaonis. The sequence continues at coordinate 698,830 of CAHIKZ030005475.1, forward strand.
TTACAAATCTATGATGATTAAATCATAGTAGTTTCATTTTGAGGAATTAAAATTTACAAGCCATTTCTTGCCCCAATTAACAACTGATTATGTGTGTCTAGTAGATGGTGATTGGCAACGCAAGAAATTTGTTTGAAAATGAAGGCTCCTAAATTTGTCATATCTTTGTCTATCGCTGGCTAATATTTGAAGATAATGGTGTCTGTTTTTTTGTTTTGTTTTTTTTTTTATTTCTCGTGCTCATCAATTAAAGGCTAGTGTTTGAATAGAGAAGTCTTTATTTACTTTTCTGTTGGATGGCTTTGTCGTGCAGCTAGATTACATCTTTGCGCAAACGGCTTGGTTATGATCGATCATTGGTTAAGAGCTGTCATTTGAAACTAGAAGTGCCTATTAACCTTTCTCTGCTTGTAGTGATCGTAATTTCAAAAAAAAAATGTATGAAGCTGGTTTTTTTTGTTGTTTTTTTTTTCGCAAAAACTAGTTTTATTATCCTTTTTGAATTTACATATATGCTAATGGTAAAGAATAGCCGTTTCCGTACAAGATATATTAGACATTATCTGAGTGAAATATTTGGGGCTAATGAAATTTATAAAACATGCTTTCAAAAAAAGATTTTTATACTTTTAAAGTCTACAAAATGTTACTACTATTTCTAATGGGAGTTAACTTCCATCCCTTTTGTTTTACATATTCACGAAACTTAAAATTATAGTCATTATTTACCCTTCTAGTAATATGTGCAACCCGTTTTTATTGTTTCCGCTGTTGGAAGGCTTCCTGTGATGTGTTTTTTCCTTACTTCGTAAACCTTTTCGTTAAGAATTCATTCGTTTGAAGCCATTTTAAATCCTTAACGTGAGAAATATATTTCTATACAGGGTGTCCATAAAGTTGATGTGCACTTTAAAAAATCTATAAATTTATTTGTATTTGCGATAGAAATAATTTGTAAAAAGGATTAGAAAGAAGTAAATTTAGATGTTTTAAGGTCTTATGAAAATTTTATTTAATTTTCCACATGTCCTCCGTCATTAGCAATACAAACGGTAATACGATTTTGCAGTTCACGGAAAATATTTGCCAACTTATTTACAGTAATGCCTGAAATCTCATTAGTTATTTTAGCTATACTTAAAACTAGGTACATTAAACTTTATAACATTTTTTACATATTATTTCTATCTCAAATACAAATAAAATTATATTTTTAAAGTGCACACGAACATTATGGACACGCTGTATAATGATGGCCTCTCCCGCCGTGTTCGACATATGAGTGTCTTTCAGTTCAGTTTTTTTGTTTGTTTCTGTCTCGTATGAGACAACAATCCTAAACGGGATTTTCAAACCAGTCCACACGAGGGACATGCTGAAGGGTTGGCCGTCGTGTTGGCTGATGTATTGGCCAGAGATTTAGTATTGGTTCTTAATTCTATCAGATGGTTGAGACGATTCTTTTCAAACTTAGTAGCAGATTTTTCTCCAATTTGCTCGATTTTCAGCAGTGAGTTCGAACTCTTCTATAGGGACGTTTGCAGCATTTAAGTTGTATTTGAATTTGTCCTTGAAGCGTAAACAAGAACGGCCTAGATTACGCCTTCCATAAAAAAATGTTGGCTATACATGAGGATTTCCGATAATCACTCATCCTGATGACATGACCAGCCCATCTATATTAGTCTAGTATTAATATATATATAAAGAAATGGACAAAGTCCGACAATTTATTTATTAAAGACATTTTTATGTTTAACGTTCTTTTTATAGATACAAGTATTTAAGTAAATGCTCTGTTTATAATAAACAGTATTAAATAACATATACCGGCCTGAATGTCCGAAAAATTTTCATAGAAAATATTCGTCCTTTGACAGGATTCGAACCTGCATCCTATACGGAACCGTCATTTACGCTGACGTGCCTTGACCACTCGGCCACAAAGGATCGTTCGGTTGGAAAGGTTGAATTTACTATAGGATATATAGGTTCATGCCCTGTCTACCTCCCCGGACGAAACCTTGCCCTTCGGCAAAGCTTCATCCGGGTTCCTCTCTGCTAATGCAGAGAGTTCGACAGACGCCGACTCGGAAGCTCACAAAGGCAGGGTACTACACTTTGATCCTAACCTCCGGGCCGAGCAGCTCCTTCTATGGAGCTCCGTGCCTTGAAAGAAAACTGGGCCTCAGGCTCACACCCGACCCTCAAGTGGTACTTAAGATTCATTTGCTAAGGATTCAGGTAAAATAGTCAATTCCGTGTACTGCTCCAATTAGTATCTGACTCCTCATGTTATCCTCTACCATTATAAGAGCCAGAACAGATCCAAACTGGAGTACTGTCGTCATATTTGGGTGGGGTTTACCCAGTATTCACTCTCATGTCTTGATAGAGTTCAAAAGAGTCTCCGGGCCCTTATTAGAGAATAATTTTTTCGACCCTCCAAACGGGCTCTCACAGGCGAGATATAGCGTGTCTCTCACTATTTCCATGTAAAGTGTTCGGACGAACTACATTCTTTGGATCTGCCTTGTCTAACCTTCACGGCTAGGCCTCACCTTGTAGGACACCACCCACATTCCCTCTGCATTCTATCCACTCGAACAGCTTCTTTCCGCGAACCTCTGCTCTGTGGAACGCACTCCCCACCCCCCCCAAAAAAAAATTTCCTCCCGTGTCTCTCAGGGTATGTACAAGGTAAAAATCATTGAAAAGAACCGACTCACAAAAGGTTGCTTCCCCGATCACTACAATCCTAACCTGTTCAAGTCTAGAGTCAACCCTTATCTTCTACATATATTCGACTAAGCTATGCCTCTTAAGCTGTAACAGCCTACCTTGAGTGTCTCTCGGGCCTTATACAAGGTAAAAATCATTGAAAAGAACCGACTCACAAAAGGTTGCTTCCCTGATCACTACAATCCTAACCTGTTCAAGTCTAGAGTCAACCCTTATCTTCTACATATATTCGACTAAGCTATGCCTCTTAAGCTGTAACCGTCTACCTTGAGTGTCTCTCGGGCCTTGTACAAGGTAAAAATCATTGAAAAGAACCGACTTACAAAAGGTTGCTTCCCCGATCACTACAATCCTAATCTGTTCAAGTTTAGAGTTAACTTTCGCTCCTAATCAAACTACCCTTAACTTAACCCTGTACCTCGAGTGTCTCCGCCCCCGATTTTGTGCAGAGTGGACCTTACTCTAACAAATAAATCCAATTCTTAGGTTAATTCTTCGCTTTTATAGCATCCCGTGGTGTTGGGTTAAACTACTCCAAGATCAAACTGTTCTATATTCACTTTTCTTATCTGCCATGCTATAATTCTGATAACTGGTTCATACCTCGAGGTATTTGACGTGTTTGGGAATTATCAGTTATTTGATATATTTAATAACTAGCTTAAAATCTTGCCCCTGCGGTGGGATAACTGCGCCTCCAGTCCAAAACTAAAGAGACCTCTGGCACAGATTAGAAAACAGCAATGATTATTTTGAAGAAATAACTTTGAATTCCTCAATTCACTCCATGGTACTTCAAAACCTAACTTAAACTTAAACTTGATTTAGGCCAATTCCGACCAAGAAGCCGATTAGGGCCAAAAATTCAATTATGGCCGAAATCTTGTTCAGGTCGAAAATTGCGTCCTTCAAATTACAAACACCGTAGAACAAAAATTCTCACTTTAACTCTGATTTCTTGATGTCTTGAAGAAATAAAACTGATTACCTCAATTCACAAACTTTTAGAGATAATTTAAACTGAATTTAAAAGAAAAGGTTTTAAATTCACAACGCTTTTGTGTTACTTTCAACTAAATTAACAAACATTTAAAATCACTAATTATTTTCAGTTAATTTTAAAATTTGAATTTTGAATTGTTCCCTCCTCCTCCATAAACACAACCCAAATGATGGATATTCAAGATCAGATGAAGTGTAGATTTCCAAACACGGAATCGCTCTGATTCTTAAAAGGTATATATCTATGGAGAGCAAGTGTGACCAAAGTTAGATAGGTTTCAGGCACACGTTTATTTATTTAGATGATTCAGAGTGTGGGAAATGACTACTTGTTTTCAACTCCAGAACATTGTGTCTATTTTTAAAGGTTTACCTGAAGTCCTACGTGGAATCCTTGATTAATAAATGCTGATATTTTGCTCAAGGTCATTCTTATCTTCACTATTAACTGCCGTACTCACAGCATAGGCCCCCGTCTAATCGCCGATAAACAGGTCGCTAGAGGAAAAACAAAAGCACTATTTTCTAATAGATTTCTTCGCTATGCTGTAGTGTATATTAGAAATTTCTAAATATCTGCTTATGAACACGTCAAATCTAATCTACGAAGGTTTTGCATCAATGGTCTTGCTAGACAATACATTCAATTCAGACCCTGGACATAAAGATACTATAAAAGTGACATATTCTAAGAAAATAATAATAAATGCGTCCAGTCTCTGTTAAATTATTTTAATGTTCCAAAAGTGGGGAGCTTCCGCCGAGTTGCTTTTTGAAATCCATTACATTCACTTACATGCTAATACCCTTGGGATAGGTATGAATCCCTCTTCTTCTCCCTCCAGCTATGGGTAAATAGCAGGAGAGACCGTGTTCTGTAGCGTTGGATGGCGAATGACCTACTGCAGAAAGCAATAGCAACCAACTTCGGGAAACAAATCTGCCTCGTCAGTCATGTATCGAAAAGATACATGATCACCTAAGCGGGTATCACGCATGGCACATAACTGGCTGACTGACGTGCTAATACCCTTGGGAAAAGTTATGAATCCTCTTCTTCTCCTCCCAGCTATGGGTAAATATCAGGACAGACTAGGTTTTATATCCTTGGGTGGTAACTGGTTTACCACAGAAAGAAATTACAACCTACTGTGGGAAAAAAAATCTGCCTCGTCAGTCATGTATCGAAAAATACATGATCGCCTACGCGTGCATCACGCATGGCACATAACTGACTGACTGACGTGCTAATACCCTTAAAAAAGCTATGAATCCTCTTCATCTCCTCCCAGCTATGGGTAAATAGCAGGACAGACAAGGTTCTATAGCCTTGGATGGCAACTGGTCTAACGCAGCAAGAAATGTCAACATATGCGGGAAAAAATCTGCCTCGTCAGTCATGTATCGAAAGATACATGATCGCTTATGCATGTATGACGCATGCCACATAACTGACTGACTGTATATACGCGTATACGACAGCTTCTGGTATACTGCAACCATTGAATTTTGAATGAATTTAAAGCCATTCCAGAAAAAATTACCTGCGTCTAGCGCAACAAGTCACCAAAAATGCATGATCATTAGGCTCTTCAATAAACAAAAAATTACGTACGTATAGCCCGAACCCCCTATTTTTGCGTAAAAACTTATAAAGACTTACACTGTACACATATCATTGACTCATTTCCTACGGTTTATCAACCTTTTATTTTAAAATGCTTTTTAAAGCCAGAAAATATTTTTAGATTGTATTTTTTTTTTTAGATAATAATAATTTAGTGATAAAATTCTTATTAATTAACCCATATGAGGGGATGAGAAACAGCTAGATTCATACGCTTCCCAACGGTATATGTGCGAGAGCATCTGTCTATATTTCTGAGATGAAGTATTAATTACATTATTTACGTTATTCGGACTATTGCTCTTATCTTTGTCGCCATATTTATTACAACGTTTCGGCCGTTTTACGCTCCGGCCTTTTTCAGTCGGCTGGTATGTCGAACTGAACCCTTTACTTTGATAGACTGTTCTAGTTCCACGTGCTATGTTTAATGGATGTTAGTTATCAGTTATCTCCCGTTTCATTTCCCTCTGTCCTTGAGGACACATGTCACAGTGGAAAAAGACGTTAGGTAGATCCAGTTACAGGACCCAAAGAGTGCGAGTTCAATACCCGGTTAAGGCATTGGAGAACTTTCAGAGGGAAAATTAACAGGAGATAACTGATAACTGACATCCATCAAATATGACACGTGGAACTAGAACAGTCTAACTCAGTGAGCGAAATAAAGGGTTTAGTTCGACATTCCAACCACCTGAAGAAGACCGGAGCGTACAACAACCGAAACGTCGTAATAAATTTGGCGACAGAGATGAGGACAATAGTCCGAATAATGCAAATAATGTACATAATACCTCATCTCAGAAATATAGACAGATTTTTTTTTATTCAGTTACACAACAGTAACTGTCTTTTATGGTGTGAATCTCAGACATCAAGACTGCTACAGTTGTCAATAACTTTGGTCATCGGTTAATCTTTAGAGACAACAAAGTTCTACTTTTGATAGTATTTCAGGCACTGCGTCCATTGTGTCATGATAGGCCTGTACTAAAATAGCAGTACCTCCCACACTTTGCGCAAAGTCGAGAGCTGTTCTGTCTATCAAACGTTGAGCTTTCTTTCTTTGCCTTTTCATTTCTGACTGTTGAACAAATGTCACTACGAACTTGAAGAGGCCCTTCTGCCCTGAATGCTTCCAGGATGATCTTTCAGCTTCCCACGCACATGGGTCCTCAGGTTTTTCTTTGTAGTTTGGCATGACGGATGCAAAAATAATTCCTGTCTGCTAAAAGTAGAATTGTGCGGCATTTGCTCAAAACAAACAGAGCCGTAGTAAATCAAATACCAATATAGGCATAGAATTAACACACACACACACACACACATACATAACCAATATGACAGATGGCTACATGCTCTTTTTATAACAGACGGTGTAATTTACAGAAATTTTCGCGTTGGTTCCTAACGACATAACTTATACTATTTACATCATTCGGACTATTGCCCTCACCTTAGTCATCATATTTATTACAACGTTTCGGTCGTTGTATGCTCCGGCCTTCTTCAGGTGGTTGGAATGTCCAACTGAACTCTTTATTTCGCTCACGGGAATAGACTGTTCTAGTTCCACGTGTCATGCTTAATGGATATCAGTTGTCAGTTATTTCCTGTTAATTCGACCTCTCTAAGTTCTCCACTGCATTAACCATTATAATAAATATGGTGACAAAGATGAGGACAATAGTCTGAATAATGTAAATAGTGTACATAATGCCCCATCTCAGAAATATAGACAGATACTGAAAGGCCGAAACGTTGTAATAAATATGGAGACAAAGATGAGGACAATAGTCCGAATAATATAATAATGTACATAATACCTCATCTCAGAAATATAGACAGACATAACTTATTGATCTGTTTTTGTACCCAGTGATTCAATAATGATCGACACTGCCGTCATCTTAATTTTATGTAATTTTTTTCAGTTCTCTGGTTAATTTCAGAACTTAATCAAATTATCATTATTATTATTAGCAGTAGTAGTAGTGGTGGTGGTGATATTAGTAGTAGTAGTAGTAGTATTTCTTTTGATTTCTGTTGTATACACATTTCCTTCCGGGTCTCAACCTGAGACCTAAGATCAAAAATGGCTTCATGATTGTTCCACTCATAAGTGTTGTAAAATAATAAAAGAAAAAGATAAAATCAAATACATTTTACATAGAAAAATCTTTTCGTAATATGTAAGCTCTACTTGCGAGTACATTTTTTTTATATTTCTCTAAGGAATGGGCTATCAACATTTTCTTCATTGAATCTATCGGAACTTTTTTCCAATCAATCCGAGGCCTTCAACCACAACTAGAATTATTGATGTTTCTACTTCAATATCTTTGTGTTTTGATTTTTGAAGATCTTCAAAGATACATTATAACCTTCAAGAACTGCCATATCAATAAGAAATCACATTCTGTTCTTGTGGTCTTTGATCACGACACCTGGGAGATTCGTTTTGATTGTTCTCTCTACGTATCTTGTAAAATACCATAAAATTTTTACAGGTCCTATCTCTGTAACCGGGCCTAGGGGATGTTCATACCAGTCGCTTGCTGTTTTCTACAAACAGGAAAAACAAATGTTTTCGAAAAGGCTGGTTGCCAAGTGAAAACCTTAAAGAAAGCATTATTGAATCAAGCTTTGATTCGACAGTTTTGTGACGTGATGAGTTCAAATTTGAGTTTGAAAGGGATGCTCGCTAATCTTAGCCTTAAAGATACGGCAAATGAGTTTGTTGGAGTTCGTGTCACGGCAGATGAAAGATGGAATGTTAAAGAGTCAAGTGTGGCTTAGAGCAACAAGGAACGCTACGTTGTGGAGGGCCACAACGCCTCCAAAACAAAACTCCTCTCATTTAACTACCAGAGAGAAACTTTTCCGTCTGCTAATCATCATGGCTGACGCTAGACCCCTGGAGAGCAACACACTGCGCCTTTTTGTCCTCACGTTTTCAATTGACTTGAAGTGGAGCAACTACATCGAATCAATAGATGCGTCTACTGCACAGTTGGGTACTGTAACGTGCCAGAAATATTTTCTCGACAGAACCCTTCTTGCACATTTACAAATTTGCCGTTCATCCGAGCATTGAATACTGATGCCATATCTGGTCTGGTGCTCATGCTCTCTATCTCTAGATTACATATAAGGAGTGATATTACGTAACAGAGAACCTTTTCTGCCTGATGCTACTCTCCAGGAGAGCAAAACTCTACGCCATCTTGGCCTCACGTTTTCCACTGACATGAAGTCGAACGACTATATCGAATCAATAGCTGCATCTACTGCTAGGAAAGTTGGTTCACCGTGTTGTGCTAGAAGTTTTTTTCTAATCAGAATCCTTCTTGCACATTTACAAATTTGCCATTCATCCTTGCATTGAATATTGGCTGCCATATCTCGTCTGGTGCTCCTGCTATATATCTTGAGATTACACATGAGAACTATTATTACGTAACTGAGAACCTTTTCTATCTGATGCTAGATTCCAGGAGAGCAACACTCTACAGCTTCTTGGCTTCATGTTTTTCACTGACTTAGGCTGACTAGAATCAATAGCTACATCTACTGCAAGGACATTTGGGTCACTGTGTAGTTCCAGAAAATTTTTTTCTCATCAGAACCCATCTTGCACATTTACAAATCTACCATTCGCCCGTGCGTACAATACTGCTGTCATATCTGGTCTGGTGCCCCTGCTATTCATCTCGTGGTACTTGACAATATCAAAAGAAGGATCTGTAATCTATTCGATCCTAACTTGGCATCTCGACTTCAGTCACTTTCTCACCGACGGGATGTGGCTTTCGTCTGTCTTCTCTACAAATATTTTCATGCCATCTGCTTCGACTAGATTTTTTCCCTGGTGCCCCGAATTAAATCGTGCTACTAGATTGGCATCTAGGTCCCACTTGTTTACTGTTGAAATAGCTGAATGTAACCTTTACTTCTACTTACAGTTTCTTTTCTCGAAAGTCCCGCCTGCGGAACACCTTTCCGTCCCCTTGCCAACCTGATAACTACAATCTGTAAAAATTTAAATCCAGGTTCAATCTCCATCTTCTGTTGTCTTGAATCTTTTATCCTTTTCTTAATCCTCCCTCTACTCAGTCTTCTCTCTCCCTGTAACTCCCTTGAGTACTAGTGACACTCTCCCCTTGCTTGGGGTGAAATGATTAAAACAAAGTCTTGAAGAGAAACAGCATGCAAATGATGATAAACTCTTATACCAGTGTATTTACCTGTGTCTGGGATTTCGAAAATCTCGGCTTTAGAAGATTGTGCGTGAATGATTTTAGTCAGACAGTTGTTATTCCTGGTAGACAGACACGTGTTCCTTTTTTTCCCCAGTTAGAGATGTTGTATGTTCATCTCGGAGAATTGATAGACCTTCGATTTTGGCATAAGTTGTCTACAACGAATCAATAGCTGCATCTACTGCAAGCAATGTTGGGTCACTGTCGGAAAAATTATCTCATCAGTCCATTTTGCACATTAACAAATCTTACATTCACCCGTGCAATGAATGCTGCCGCCATATCAGGTCTGGTGTTCCTGCTATTCATGTCGAAGTTCTTGAAGAAGGATCTGCAATGTAATCGATCCTGACTACGGTCGACGCATTAGAGATAATCGGTGCTAATTTAGTGAAGTCGTATTCTTCACGATAATGATTAAAATACGTTGAAAGTGTGAAATTTCAAAAACAATAAAAATAACCCCCCCCAAAAAAAAGAAAAGAAAAAAATCGACAAGAATTGTTTCCACGAAGTAAAAGACGTGAATTTTATTTTTCAACTAGATATTAGGTTGGTGCAAAAATAATGACGTAATAATGCCGTTTTTTGACGTTAAAAAATACGTCAAAAAACGACATTATTACGGCATTATTTTTGCACCAACCTAATAACATTCTCGGTTAGCGACTAAGTTAGCCAGAAGTAATTTAAATATGTTTTTTTTATTATTCTCAGTTAAGATCATAGAGCCTACAATACCGCATCACACTCAATCATTTATTATCTTTTGCAGAGGCTGTATAACTCGCATCTTGTCAGGGTTACTACCAGTTTTGAATTCAGAGTTTTCTTTTCACTAAACACCTTGCCAACCACGGCCACAGAAGAAAGTTTTCCCTACATTTACCCATAGATGCAAGAGAAGAGATGGATTTGTATCTTTCCAGAGGGCATTTGTCCAATATGGAGGAACAATGTATCAATGGATAGCTCCTCGGAGCAGAATTCGGCTTATGGCTACATCCACTTGAGACATCGGTTAATATACGATCACCGAAGTTAAGTAACGTCGAATCTGGTCAGTAATCTCGATGGGTGAGCACTTGTGTATACCAGGTGCTGTAAGCTTGGGTGTGCGAGTGGTGTAATGGATAGCGACTCGGAATTTTTAATCGGAGTGTCGAGTTCAAATTTCTCTTGGTTTTCTTTATATTCACTTACGCGAAAATACAATTGGGAAAGCTATAAATTCACCACTTCTCCCCCCCCAGCATGGGGTTAATTATTAAAACTTGTATCACTAAAGCATTATTATCTAAAATAGTATGTATGTTTTATAAAATGTTTAACACGGAGACTCACTCTACAACTTTCTGACCATAGCTGAATTAAATCTCATTTTAATATTCAACAAAGACTTATCGGACACTATTCGTAATATACTTGTTGGCAACACCGATATAATAGGATCATCTACATGCAGAAAAAGGCTAAGGAAGCCTTATTAATAAAAAAAAACAAACAAACAACACTTGATAATATTAACTTTGAATATGGACCCAATGTCTTGACCGTGTTTTGAAAAATGAAATCATTTTATAAAACATACATGCAACAAACTATTTCTTATTTAACAGTTAAAATATTTAATCCTTGAAAATGGCTAAATGTATAGCCGAAAGCGCTCGGATAAAAAGAACATTCGGACAGTTTTTATAGGATTTATCATCCGAAAAGAAAAAAAATTAGATCGCATGAGAAATTGTATAAAAAAACTAAATAAAAGCACTTTGTCTGTCGTATTCAATGAAATGTGCATGAAAGAAGGATTGCTGCCTAAATACACAAATATATATATATATATATATATATATATATATATATATATATATATATATATATATATATATAATTATTGTATTTTTATATTTAAATAGGAACGTGTGTAGTTAACTGTGTAGATTTATGTATGAATGACAGTCTCATTATAATTAGTAATATATTATTGTCGCATGTCCTTCAAGTACTTACCATTCTTATTCAAATCTAGTCGATCATGTACATATATAGACAAATATTATTTCTGGTTGTGGGATTGGTAGATGATGACGATAGTCTTGACGATAGCTGGCTGTAGATATTCTCTCAGTCAATCTATTTTATTTATAGATTTTAGACGCACGTGACTACCTGCACAATTTGTGCTGTCTGTAGCCTTACAGAACAACTTGTTTGCCCAAGGGAACGTGATAAAGCCCGCGTTTGTTATTTGCTAAGCGTCGGTAAAACGTCAAATATATATATATACTATCCAGTGAACTATTTCCTATTTATTCTTTTCCTCACGAGAATGAAAGGGGACACGTTGACAAGCCTCTTGTGGGATGCAACATATATTTTTTATGTTGGCAGAGTTAATGGAAATACCTGAATTGGCGCAAAAGTTCAGCGATCGATTTATAACGTACTATGCAAAAACGTTATATAAGATACGACACAAAGACCTATTTGAACTGCTAGGGAAACTTGATTTATTTTGAAATGGATATTAGAATAACCCAGTGTCAATACTGGGCGCAAACCGTCTGATTTTCTTTTTTTAAATCATTTCACCCCATGCATGGCGATAATAATACGAGACATAGACAGTTACAGGGAGGGAAATGAAAAGACTAAAAATGAACTGAAATGAGAAAAGGACAATATAGTAAACAGAAGATGGCGACTAGCATCGCATTTATATTTTTAAAGATTGGAGGTGGCAGGAAAGCAGGCCATTGAAATGGAGTTCCACAAGCGAGAAGTGCGAGAAAATGAACTATTCGAATATTGCCGACGAAAAGTTCAACAGTAAAACGGTGAGACCTAATTGCCATTCTAGCAGCACGCTTAAATCCATTCTGACGAGGCCCTGAAAAGAGTCGATCAGATGAATAACAGGAGCATCCGACCAGATATGGCAGCAGCATTGAATTCATGGACGAATGGTAGATAGAAAGTATTTATGACTTAACCTAATATAGATCATAAAGATAGAAATTAATGTCTAATATTCGCTAAAAGAAACCAAGAAAGATATTAGAACATTAAATTAAAATGCAGGTAATCACACACACATATATATATATATATATATATATATATATATATATATATATATATATATATATATTTCCACATTTCTCACCCACACAAGACAGACATGCTTACGGAGGTGTTGAGGCCTCACACTTATACACACACCCACACAAATATACACACTTTCATCATACTCACTCACTCCCTAATGAGACAAATGAGGACACACACAAACAGCAATACACACGCTGACACATATTATACTCACTCACTCCCTAAGAACCAAATAACACACACACACACACACACAAACACACACGCACAAACACTTAACAGAGACACATCCCCTCTCCAGAAACCAATAAAACTGTCAAACTGACCAGGGGAATTCAGAGAAGCATGTATCTATCCAGCTCTTATCTCAAATAACAACTTAAAAGAGACTGTTTGACCAACACAAGGAATGTTAAAAGATTTATGTTAAAAAGATAAAAAAATAAAAAACAAATGAAAACTACAGACAAAAGTTCATTTTCTCCAGCAAGACATTCATTTCTGTAGTTTACTGCTACCAGCAAGCAGAAATATTTCTTCTCCTGATGATGGCCATTTTGGCCGAAACTAGTCGAGGAATCTAAATGAAATAATAAAAAAAAAACGAAAGAATATTAATATACAACCCAGTGTGTCTGAAGAGGGGTAAAGGAAAAGAACGTATAACCTATTTAGCGCGCTTGAGTATTATGAATGGCGAAACAAGTTTTTAGAAGAAATAATAAAAAGATAAAATTTATTAAGAGCTACAAAGGGCAGGAAATTGTGGAGAGCCATGATCGCCTACCCCCTGAGGGGACAGAAGAAGAATTTTTAATTATACATAAACTTAGGTATTTGAAACATTTACAGATTATTATACTGAGGGCAAGAGTGACAGGGCAAGACAGCGAGCCACTTGACTGTCTAGCTTGTGTAAATCGATAGCAGAACGGGGTTGCGTTCAGGTTGCTTAGCAAATGAAGAAAAACTGCTAAAAGCCACACGAACTAGGAAGTCGTTGAGAGACATGACATAGAATAAGACGAAGAAAGGGATGTCCGGTGGTACAATAGACAGGCGAGTTCGAATTCCAAACCCGTTCTTTATATTCACTTATTAGCTATGGGTAAATATCAAGACAGACTGGGCATTATGAGAACGAAAACTGTATTCAGACCAGCCCGGAGATGGCTGGGCTCCATCACGCTATCTTTCCCAAGGCATACCACCGCTACTACGCATCTGCAGTAAATCTTGTTCTAGTTCCTCAAGGACATATGACCAAGTGGATAAAGGCGATGGTTAGATCCAGTGATTAGACCCAAAGAGCTGTGAGTTCAATTCCAGGACAGAACAGAGGTGAACCCCAAACCATGGAGAGTTGAGTTAAAGGGAAATAACTGAGACATCTGGAAGAGGCATGGAACGTAGAATTAGAACAATCTACACGTGTGGACGAAATAAAAAGTTAGGTTCGAAATTCCAGTTACCTGAAGATGACCGGAGTGTACAACGACCGAAACGTTATGAATATGGCAATGAATATGAGGTAAACAGTCCGTATAATGTAAACAATGTAAATAATCATAATACCTCTTCTCAGAGATATAGACAGATAACAGTTTTTTTTTTAATTCAAATATTCAGGAGTTTCATCAAGAAATCAGGATATGTGCACTCACTTCTTTCATTCCAATTCCAGGTCATATTTTCTGTTTGGGGGAGGTTTATCGTAAGTCATTCTTGAAATTCTTAATAAAAATGTTGTCTTTTGTTCAATATAGGTCTTCATAGTTGGAATAATAATTGTGTCATCAGCATCGCACATCTCCACCTCATCAATACAGAAATATATGTGGTGATTTTTTTTCAAATTGGCTTATGTATTTACCATTCCAGCAGATTCTCCTTAAAACTATGCTCAAATAATATATATATATATATATATATATATATATATATATATATATATATATATATATATATATATATGATCGAAATAAAAGTATAAAATTTAATATTATAAAACATATTAAAAAATTTAAAAAAAACAACAAGGGGGAAGCAACCGGTTTCGCTCCCGCTCTTCAGGCTTCAACGGGAGATTCAAAATGTATAGAAAAATGTACAATAGAGGAATTGGGGGGGGGATATATATATACGTAATTTTTTTTTTTTTCCAATTCCTCTCTCTTACATTTTTCTGCTTCCCCCTTGTTTTTTTTGTTTTGTTTTTTTTATTTTTTTTAATATGTCTTGTAATACTAAATTTTATACTTTTATTTCGATCATTAAATTTTGTACCTACAAAAATATCTTTAAATATATATATATATATATATATATATCATTTACAGTATTTGGACTATTGTCCTCATTTTTGTTGCTATATTTATCATAACGTTTCAGCCGTTGTACGCTCCAGCCTTCTTCAGGTGGTTGGAATGTCGAACTGAACCCTTTATTTCGCTCACTGCGGCAGACTGTTCTAGTTCCACGTGTCATGTTTAATGGATGTCAGTTATCAGTTATCTCCTGTTAATTTCTCTCTGAAAGTTCTCCACTGCCTTAACCGGGTATTGAACTCCCACACTTTGGGTTCTGTCACTGGATCTAACTAACGCCTGTATCCACTGTGCCATGTGTCCTAAAGTTAATAGTCCGAATAATGTAAATAATGTACATAATGCCTCATATAGACATTGGCGAGAATGCCAAGAAGTACAGCATGCCGTTTCCAAATTTCTGGCGGAGTGAATTGCGTCATTGTGCTCTATCACTCACAGATGATGCCCAACTATACTGGATTAAAATAATTATACTGTGCTGTCATAAATATTCAAAAGGTTAATTAAAAAGTCAGGCAAGTTATGGAGGACATGAAGTGGTAGAATTCATTGTCAAATGAACGAAAGTGGAAAAGTGATTGTTTTTTTTTTTTTAATACAAACTAGAATTTTAATTATTTTAACCTGGGAATAATTTGCGTGCTATATATTTTGAATAACATCAGATTGGGTATTTAACCTTTTTCTTTGAATTTTTTTATCGTTTATGGTGTCATGTATCCTGGCTCGGAAAAGTAGAAAATGATTCAGGAATGGAAATATTTGAAAAAAATCCGACGCATCGAATTATATATATATATAGTCTTCTCTATGTATGTATATATGTATATATATATATATATATATATATATATATATATGTGTGTGTGTGTGTGTGTGTGTGTGTGTGTGTAGGTTATATGAATGTTTTGATAAATTGATCTGAATCATTCATTCCCATCGTAAAAGCAGATATTTATTATTAGTTTCTAAACTGAATGATTTATTTGTTTTTTAAGTCTTATCAATCATTTGCAGGTTATTAAAAGCTCAAAATATTTTTAGCCTGTAAGAATTTGTGGGAGATAACAATGATTGATAAGTTGCAAATAACCAATTCAATCAATATAACTAGTGTACACTGCAGATAAGAGAGAAGGATAACAGTATATATATATATATATATATATATATATATATATATATATATATATATATATATATAGAGAGAGAGAGAGAGAGAGAGAGAGAGAGAGAGAGAGAGAGAATTAGCATCGGATGAACTTGACTGAAGAGTGAAAACGAAAATGAAAAAAGAACTCTTAGTTTCATTGAAAAAGAATGAATCATTTATCGCATTTATACTTTGAGAAACTTTTGCAACGAATGCCAAAAATTGTGCTGAAGTAATCAACACTCAAGGAGGATATTTTGACGAGAGCAAAATTTAATCGTAAAATGACATTTTTCTCATAAAAAAATTACTAATAAAACTTTTTTTTAAACAATGTATAATAATGTTCTACATTTTGGGCCAATTTAAAAAAAAAAAAAATTACCAGCCATACCCTCAAACTTTTTGAACTGTAGTGTATATATATATATATATATATATATATATATATATATATATATATATATATATATATATATATATATTATATATATATATATATATATATAAACACACCAAGTCACAATTTATTTAATATAAGGATCATATTACCCATTTTATTGTTAAAATAGATACAAAAGTATCTCGTTTAAGAAAAAAGGGGGGGTTAAGATGCCTTTCGGCCGACACTTCTTCAGAAAAATCATCAAATTTTATACTGTCGAGATGATTTTTCTTGATAAGATAACGTTAAGAAAAATTATTATCAACGACAGATGTTAAAAACAATAGATTACCAAGATGTAAGAAAAGGGGGAAAATTAAAAGAAGAGAAAAAAAAAACTTATGAGTACTCAATATTTTCTAGGTTAAGCAGTGATTCCCCGAATAGGGCTAACCTGAATATATATATATATATATATATATATATATATACGTAGAAAATACGACTATAATATCCTCCTCCACATGTAAAAATCACTTAATAACTTAATAATTAATAAGAGAAAGCCAGCACTGAATCATATCAATTATAAACACGGTCACCGTGTTTGGAAATTAAAACATCACTATAGATACAGATATATAAAAATCTACATATTCCATTAAATAAAAAACTAAAACACATCCTAGATAATGACTGATAGAATCGCCTATAGGTCGTGGATAGATAAAACATTTCGATTATTTACACCCACCTTAAGGAGGTGTTTATTTGGGAGTATTTTGGTTAGATTTTCTCATATATATATATATATATATATATTCAATTCAAAACCTACGGGTACCTTGTGGCACACGGTGCTGTATTCGGCTTTTCAAAAAATGTGGTTGCTTCTCCGCAAAGCCATCACGACTCCAATCATACGTGCAGCTTTCTGATGTCAGTTCTTAAGTTGCTTGACCGAAAACCACAGGCGAGTCAATATATATATATATATATATATATATATATATATATATATATATATATATATAACATAAAGAGCCAGGCGCACCTACCTAGGTTTCACCTACGTGGATCGTCAGGGTACGCTGGCCAAAGAGGTAACATTTGAACAGAATATAAATAGCCTACAACATAAAAAACATAAACCATGTGACAAAAAAAATTCGAACGAGTATACTTACTTATATTTATAAGATTATTAATATACATATATATATATATATATATATATATATATATATATATATATATATATATATATATATATATATATATATATATATATATATATATATATATATATATATATATATATATATATATATATATATATATGGAGTATAATTATAGTTTATTTCATGATTTCTATAACAGAAATGTATATGCACAACTTTCCATATCCAAGGAAGTGCCTCGAAGAGTTGTGGGGGTAAAAGCTGAAAGACTTAAAGTAGTTTAGATTCAGAATCTGGGGCTTAAGTGTTGTGATAGTCAAAATGATAGATTTTAGAACTATAATGAATAAAATTAAACTACACAAATTTTATCGGTACATAAAATAAATACTTATTAGAATCTCAATGTTTATTTGCTGCTGAAATCTGTCTAATCATTGAATATAAAAACCGGTTCGTTCTGCTCAGTTAAGATGAAAACATTTTCGTTCTGCGCACAAAGGAAAAAAGGGCAACCATTTTTATTCTGGCTTTCAAAGTCGTAAATTAGTAAACGCGTTTCAATTTTGAAGATTTAGAATAAAATGAATTCAGTAAATACTCAAAAATTGAAAAGGTGTAGAAGACTACTATGGTTCTTCTCATAACTTACAGTGAAGCAGTCATGAGAAAATTCGATGTCCTATCAGGATTCATTACTGACGGCCACATTCTTAAAAACATTAGATTTGCAGATGACACAGTTTTGGTGGCAGATGCAGAAAGAAAACGATAGAAAGACCTACTGAAGGTAGTAAAAGAAAGGACTAAACATTAATTTTATAGTTTACAGCAAAATGAACAGCCCAAAATACAAATTACATATTGGAGATACC
>CAHIKZ030005475.1:722500-745000 GCA_903632075.3 Acanthosepion pharaonis
ATGTATAACTAAATTTCAGCAAGAACCAGAAAATTGAAAAAAAAGACACAAAATAAATATTAACAACTCATATATATATATATATATATATATATATATATATAAATGAAATGTACAATTATTTTAAGACATTTTTTATATAAAAAGAACGTATAAACATAAAAAATGTATATATATATTAAGACATATATATATATATATAAATAAATTCATTGAGTCTGATATAAACCTCAACAGGAAAATAGAGGAAGCACTGGACGGCCGTTTCGTCCTATAATTGGGACTCGTCAGCAGTGCGCATCCACCACCAGGTATCGAAACCCTGACAGTTGGGTTGTCAAGCAGACAACATACCAACTGTACCAACCGGGCCTCGACACCGAAGAGATTCATATCAGACTCAACATAGCGCCGCTCACTCACATATTCCGTGGCGGAACTCTCCTGAGTTCGCTATATAACCATAAGACTGTGCCCCCGGGAGCCACGACTACTCTCACCAAGCCGCGCCAACTGGAGCATTAGAAGCCGGATCAATCAACGATAAACACATATAATAAGTAGGAGGATTTGATAAACATATAAATAAATTCATTGGTCTGATATAAACCTCAACAGGAAAATAGAGGAAGCACTGGACGGCCGTTTCGTCCTATAATTGGGACTCATCAGCAGTTATCCACCAGGTGACGAAACCCTGACGGCCGTCCAGTTGTCTATTTTCCTGTTGAGGTTTATATCAGACTCCAATGAATTTATTTATATGTTTATCAAATATACTTATTATATATATATATATATATATATATATATATATATATATATATATATATATATATATATATCGGGTGTAACAGTAAAAATGTCCAAATCGTATAACAGCATAACTATCCAATTGTTAGATTAAGCTTTTGAACCGTTGTATTATCATTATTATTATTATTATTATTATTATTATTATACAGTGTAACCCGGATATAAGAGAGTTGTCAGGACCGGAGAAGAAGTCTCTTATATCCGGGTTTCTCTTATATCCGGGTTTGGTCTATTTTATATACATTACACAGGCTCTAATTTGGGACCAGAGAAAATCTCTCTTATATATGGGTTTCTCTTATATCCGGGTCTCTTATATCCGGGTCTCTTATATCCGGGTTACACTGTATTAGGTTGTCCCAAAAGTTCGTAAACACTTGCAAAAAATTGAAATTAATTTGAAGTAATAACAAAAACAACAAAAATTATTCCTCAAAATAAAGACCATCATTTTCCAAGACTTTCTGCCATCGATCTGCAAGCTTTCGGATCTGGTGAAAGTACCATTCAGCCGGCTTCAAATCAAAGAATTCTTGACACGCTTCCTCGACTTCATCAAACGAGTCGAATCGGCGGCCCCTCAGAAAGTGTTGCATTGAGCGGAAAATGCCGTAATCTGATGGAGCACAGTCAGGACTGTAGGCTGGATGTGGCAGAACCTCAACGCCGTCCAGCTCTTCAAACTTGTCTTTGGTCTTCCTGGCGGTGTGTGGCTTGGCATTGTCCTGCTGCATCAAAGCGCGCTTTCGGTTGATCTGAGCCGAGTACTTTTGCTTCAACTTTTCGTAGACCCGCTCCAGTTGCTGACAGTAAAGTTCGGCACTGATGGCAAGACCATTCTGAACCAACTCAAAATGCACGATTCCTTCAAAGTTCCACCAAACGCACAACATGACTTTCTTGCCGAATCGATCTTGTTTTGGAACCGACGGTGTCTCTTGCCCTTTTTGAACCCATCGCTTGTCTCGATTGTGCTGGATTGTGTTGCATAAATATTCAATTTGTCGCAAGTGTTTACGAACTTTTGGGACAACCTAATATATATACATATATATATGTATTGTTAACTGTCCAAAATTTGGATATTTTTATTGTTCCTCGGTGTGGTAATATATATATATATATATATATATATATATATATATATATATATATATATGAGAGATATTTTTTTATCTAAGTATGTTCTAGGTGTAATGGGTATATATCATATGGGGCATTGAATTTTATCTACATTGTTATTCATATTTGCTCTATAATAAATATGACCTCTCTATATATGCGTCGGAGATAGAGAGATATAAAAGAAATGTGCTGTCTGTTCAAGAGCTTACTGTATGCTCACCAAAGTTAAGCAACGTCGAGCCAGGGTGACCGTTTGGGATTATCAGGTTTGGATGTACGTTTAGTGTAAGGAATAATGTCTCGTAATTCCATTCGCAATAGTATTGATCACATTCGCTTACAAGCAAATACCTTTGGAAAATGTATGAATCCTTCGATTATCTCTACTATGGTTTAAATAGTAAGACTTGCATGAGAAATTCATTATTATTTCATGAAAAAATTCTTATAGTTTAAATATATTTGGTTGCTTTAAATAACCTGCAGGCGTTTGATAAACCATAGAAAATGAATTAATCGATCAATCGTTGAAGAATATTCCTATAGTTAAAATATTTTAAATAGAAATATTTCAGCATTGAGCATTTTTAAAATTTTGTTATCCGTTTATGTCTTATAATCACGATTATAATCATATCGTAATCTTAATGATTACATAATAAACTGTCCATTATGTATGTATATATATATATGTATGCATTTTTTAATACGATATTATGTATTTCGAAATTGGTGTCCAAAATAATAAAAAAAAAGGAATATACTTTCGTGACATATTTTCTTTAGCAATATTTACTAAACCTGTAGACTTTAAATTCAAATTTTTTTAAAAATTGCGTCTAATCAAACATGTGAAATCACGTGATAATCATGGAAATGTCGTTTAAAATGAAGGAAGAATTAGATTTCTGCCTTTCGTAATAGTATTAAAGTGAAAATCAATTAGACCGTGTTGAGATTCAAACCTCGATTCCGTTTTCCAGAATGACAACATATTTCTCACACCTGTCAAAGTGCATTCCACATGGAAACCAACAGAAAAGCTAGTTGCAAAGCGGAGAATGTGCATTAACATCTGATAATGCTGCTTGTTTCTGCTTATATAACCTACTAGCAACATGGCCCAGCGTTGCGCGTCTTTGATTCAAAAATCGTACGACTCATACAGCAATCGCTATCACTTGTTTACCCTTCCTTGCCTTTAAAGGAGTGTCCTTTGCCATGCTGATGTTGCTACATGCCTTACTTCTTGTCTGCAATTCTCACACTGCAAATTTTTTATAAGCCCTATACTAAACATTGAAACTATTACAAAAAAAGATCTAAACCAAATGAACACAAAACGATTAGCTTTAAAAAAGAACTCGTAACTGAAAAAAACGAATGAAAAAAGAATGTTAACAACAAATACTTTTTCACACCCAACGCAGTTCTTCGGAATCAGAATCAACGTTGAGTTTAAACAAGCGAATGAGCCAATTGGAGTAAAGTTCCATGCAGATTTAAATTTTTCCCACTTGTGACGAATGCAGCTATCGATTTTTTTGCATGCTGGCATGCTAGTTAACATTCGTGTCAGTCAGCTGTTGGCTCTCACACTGGCCAATAGAATCGTCTTGCCTATTCGTGGCAGCCAGCTATAGACTCTCACTCTGGCCAGTACAAAATGGCCAAAAACTACATGAAAACTGCCGTAGAAGCATGAAATATCGATTATTTCAACTATCGATGGGAGTTGGGAAATGTTGGCGATCATGGCTCTCAACAATTTCCTGTCCTTCGTAGCTCTTAATAAATTTTGTATTTTTGTATTATCTTTCTTAAACCTTCATCCATTTAAATACCCTTGCTAGTTAGTCCATTGGTTGTTTTCTTTTGATCCACTTATATTCAATCTGTCATGTAAGTATCAAATTTTCCAAGCCCTCTTTCCTCATGACTTTTCCTAGAAATTTCAACTGTTTCTGATCTTAAGTATGAGGATCCTTTTTCTTTCTATTTTATCTAAAATTGCGTCTCTGCTCTCATGTTCAGCCTATGGTATTCCCAGCATCCTTCTGTAGAACCATATTTCTGTTGCTTCAAGCCTGTTTTTCATCGCTGAGGAAATTTTCTAGCATTCACTGCCATATAGGGGGATTGATATTACGCGAAAGTTCAGTACCGCTTTTTTTTGTTGTTTCTAACGAAATTTTCCTGTTTCTTAATACTTTGCTTAGCGTTTGAAAGGCAATTTTCACTATCCCAAAATTGCCTTTAAATTTCAGTGTAACATATATATATATATATATATATATATATATATATATATATATATATATATATATATATATGCAGATATGTAGAAAATAGGAAAGAATACGTTAGGTAAATAATCCGGGGTTCTTTAGTATTTTTGTTTTTATTTAAAAAAAAAAACAGTGCTCCATACAGAAGTAGAGCTTAAATTATAATTATTTTTTTAAAAAACTATGATTCCTTCGCTACATAAGAGTTCCCATGTTTCAAAAACAAGAGCCGATGGCCTAAATATAATTATTAAAATTAAATTCAATTAAAGTATCAAGTCCTGTTTCATCCTCAAGCAAAAATTTAGGAATAATCAATCTTGAATATATCTAGTTCCCAAGACTAAACAATTAAAAAAAAAAAGTTCTACAAATTACATTACACAATGTTCTCATATATACAGGGTGAGATGGATGAATTGTCGTCTACTTGCACCACAAATAAAGAAGATCACAGAATGAATGGAATTCCGCCCAAAATCTCACTAAATCAGCACGGAACAGTTTCGTCTCAGTGGTTGGGTGCATCCTGGAGAATTAAAAATCCGAAAACTGAGGAACTTTTTGAGTCCTTTGTGAAAATTACGGTAAAATGGGTTGCAGGATGTCCATCAATATCCATATTCTTGGCGCCCATCTTGATAAATTCAAGTACAACATAAAGGCGTACTCAGATCAAAAAAATCGTGCACTTCAACCAGGATATACTAGACTTTGAATGGGGCTATCAATGAATGTATAATGAAAACATGATGGGGGGGGGCTATATTTAGAGATTGATTCATGAAAGTAATTTACGATATTAGCGTAAATCGGGAAAACGTCTTACTTGAAAACTTTTTGTAGTCTCTCTTGTATAATCATTGAATATATAAAAATTCTACATTTGATTCATATGTCGTCTTATTCCTACTTTGAGTGAAACAGAATTTTCATATTCGCCAGTTTTCCCAAAGGTAACAGATAAATTTCAGAAATATCATTATCTTGGTCACAAAAGCAAAGTTTTAGGGAAAAATTATTATTATCTTTGGAAGTAATCGATACGTGTTTCTGTTACAAAGCGGCACGACTTGAGGCTCCTGGGTGTGTTGTCGATGAAGAGGTACCACTTGCTGGGGTTACAGGTGACTGCAATTGCCTAGAACAGACCGGTCACATTGTGGCAGAACTAAAGCCCATCTTGACGGGTGCAAAACTAGAAAAAAAACTAATGACGCTTACTCTGAGCCAGTACTTGCACAATTTAACAAATTCCACTGCTTGAGACCCAAGTAAAAAAAATAAATAAATAAATTTTGAAGTAACATATCTAGTTCCCAAGACTAAGCTATTAGAAAATAAAAGTTCTACCCAAGGACACAAATTGTATTATACAAATTGTATTACACAATGTTCTCATATATACAGGGTGAGATGGATGAATTGTCGTCTGATTAGACCACAAATAACGAAGATCACAGAATGCATGGGATTCCCAAATAGAAAACACTAAATCAGCACAGAACAGTTTCGTCTCAGTGGTTGGGTGCATTCTGGAGAATTAAAATTCCGAAAACTGAGGAATTTTTTGAGGCCTTCGTGAAGAATTACTGCAAAATGGGTTGCAGGATGTCCATCAATATCCATATTCTGGGCGCCCTTCTTGATAAATTCAAGTACAACATAAGCCTAGAATATACAAATGCTGCATTTGATTCATATGTCGTCTTATTCCTATTTTGAGTGAAAAAGAATTTTTCACTTTCTGCAGTTTTCCCAGTGTAATCGGTAAAATTCAGAAATATCATTATTTTGCTTACAAAAGAAAAGCTTTAGGGAAAAATTAGCCAATTTTCATACGTTCGAGGGGTAAGCAAATAAAAAATATAAATGTGGCATCGAACAGCTTTGGAATCATAAGACCGAATATTACTTGAAGTTTGTGGAGACCCTTGAAGAACTACGGCAAAATGGGTCGAAAGATGTCACTTCATATCCATATCCTTGGCGACCTTCTTGATAAATAAAAGTACAACATAGGGGTGTACTCAGAGGAGGAACTCGAGCGCTTCCACCAGGATATTCTGGACTTTGAACGCCGCAACCAAGGATCGTATAGCGAAAACATGATGGGAGATTATATTTGGGGCTAAGTCGTTAAAGTAATTTAGAGTATGCGCGTAAATCGTGAAAAACCACTGACGTCTAAATCATTTGTGGTCTCTCTTGAACAATCGTAGAATAGGTAAACGCTACACTATTTACATTATTTGGATTATTGTCCTCATCTTTGCCGCCATGTTTATCACAGCGTTTCAGCCGTTATACGCTCCGGCCTTCTTCAGTTTGTTGGAATGTCGAACTGAACCCTATATTTCGCTCACTGGGCTAGACTGATCTAGTTCTTCAAAGACACATGGCACAAGGCGTTAGTTAGATCCAGTGACAGGACCCAAAGAATGCGAGTTCAATACCTGGTTAAGGCGGTGGAGAACTTGGAGAGAGGAATTAACAAGAGATAACTAACATTCATTAGGCATGGCACGTAGAACTAGACGTTGTGATAAACATGGCGACAAAGATGAGGACAATAGTCCGAATAATGCAAATAGTGTACATAATGCCTCATCTCAGAAATATAGACAAATACGGAAAGGCCGAAACGTTGTAATAAATATGGCGATAAAGAGGAGGACAATAGTCCGAATAATGTAAATAGTGTACATAATACCTCATCTCAGAAATATAGACAGATATTGAAAGGCCGAAACGTTGTAATAGGTATGGCGACAAAGATGAGGACATAATGTAAATAGTGTACATAATACCTCATCTCAGAAATATAGACAGACAGGTAAACGCTATGTTTGAATCATTGGCCGTTTTGCTCCTATTTTAAGTGAACGAGAACGTTCACATTCGCCAGTTTTCCCAGTGGTAATAGGTAAATTTTAGAAATATCATTATCTTGGTCACAAAAGTTTGAAGGAAATAATAACCATTTTTCATACGTTCTAGACGTAAGCAAAATAAAAGATAATAGTTGCCACCAAAGACAAATTATTATACAATTTTACCACAAGATGGGGTATTTAATAACAAAAGAAACTTAATAGACAAACAAGCAAAAAAAAAAACGAATCTAAATGAAATAGGCTAGTTTTTTTTATATCCAAAGCACATAAAATAAAATGAAATTTAAATTTAAAATTCCCAGCGTCTCGAGTTTGTGAGTATATCTAGTCACATCAATTTAAGCATAAACATAGTCTGATGAAGTCCTATGAAACGGATGAAACGCGTCACACAAAAACTTTTTTCCACTTTGTCATAGAATTTGTTCTTGATATATAAAAATTTATATATCAATATGCAATACATCAAAGAAGAGAACTAGCGATTATTTCTATCGCAAATACAAATAAAGTTATACATTTTTTTAAAGTGCATACGAACTTTATGGACACCTTGTATATATATATATATATATATATATATATATATATATATATATATATATATATATTTCCAGGATCATTGTCCAACTTGTTCACAATGGTGTTAGCCCTCTCTAACCCTCTAACTTTCTGTCCTTGGGTAACAAGCTTCCACAAAGCTTTCATGTACGATTTCATTTTCAACTTTTTTTCACTGCTCTTTGAACTGTCATTGCTGAATCTCTTCTCTCACGTGCCAATCGTCTTATGGATTGAGTTTGATCTTTTCTAATTGCTCTCTATAACTCTAAGTTTCAAATGATGATCCTTCTTCCTGTTGTGACCTCCTGATCCAGTTTTCTTCTCTACTCTTCATTCATTTTGAAACTTATTCACCGTTCTGTTGATGGTTCTTGAATGGATTTTGAAGATGGAAGCTAGAATATGAATGTTGGCAACATTACTGAAGGCCTGAATAATCTTTATCCTCTCACCATTGCTCAGTTGGGAAGACAGTGGGTCTGATACAAAAAAATTAATCTGCTCAATTTTCAGTTTCTTAATGATTCTTTCGAAAAAAAATGGTATAAATATGGATATGCGGATTATCTGAAAACCTGGAAAAATATACTCAATTAGTTTAGCGGTTCTTTTGTGGGATAGATAATTATGCTGTTACACGATTTGGACAATTTTGCTGTTACAGCGGGTATATATATATATATATATATATATATATATATATATATATATATATATATATATATATAAGAAATTCCAACCAAAACACTCCCCAAATAAACACCTCCTCGTGTCCATTAAAACTGCTCAGCAACCTAGTAAAACCTGAACAGGAGCCATAATACTTTCTAAGTAAATATCTAATTATTTTCCTGAAAATATACATTGAAGAGAAAAAAAAGTGCTCACTATCTCAGCACAGAGCAACTATGTAATTCTCAAACAGGTGCATCTGCTTTAATTCTAATGCTTACAGTAATACGCAATCACCAGGCGTTTGTCGTTGTTTGTTGAAATGCCGATTTCCTGTAGTTGACAGTATCGAGTACTACACGGGCATAAATATATATAAATATAAATGTGGAGGTTGCGTGTGCGACTGTGTTACATTGGTCACATATGCATCGCACCATCTCGCAGGTTGACTTGTCATTTGTCGAAACTTGCAATTCCTGAATATATAGATAAGCACATCACAGACGACTAAAATAATATTAACACAAGACAAATTTTAATTGATAGCATCAAAGAAAGACGGGAAATTCTTGAATCCATTGTAACCCAAAAGAAACAGCCAACAGTAAATAAAACATTTTTCTACATAAGAGATCGTATGTTGAAGTGTTTATAAATGACAGATCTGTGCGAACTTACTTACGCACGACCATATATATATACAAACACATAATCACATGTACAATGCCAAACGATCATTGGCTAATAAATCACTAATACATTTTCTGCAGGCAATTTACAAATCGCAGTGATGCATCAATTTTTGGAATCGCTTTATTTTTAAGTAGTCAAATTTGTGCACTTTTGGGAGAAGTCGCTCACAGAAGCTTCCTTAAATCTCCCCCAAGCTCGCTCGCTGATTGATTGATGCCAACCAATCAGACCGTTTTGCACGTGAAGAATATCTTTTTCCCGCGCAATGAATCGGAGCCTATAGTCGTTTATTTAAGCCAATTTTTTTTTCCCATCTCAATTAGTGAGACCTCAACTGATAAACGAATCTACGACAGTTGGAACTCCAGTTCTAACTACGCGCCAACCTTCTCACGCACACGCACACCCACATGTTGATGATAATTTGTACACCTTCACTAAAAACTTCTTTTGACACAATACTTTTCAACAGTAATATCACAAGAACAATCATATCATGAAACACTCATGAACATTTATCCAGTGAACTTTAAACCAAATAATTATCTCTCATTGATCTCTTAAATTTCAGTCAAAGAGAGGCAACTTCAACCTTTCTTACTTAAATGCATGTTTTCTTTCACATCGTTGTTTGATATTATACATCTTTTTAATATACATATATTTTATGTACAACAATGTCTTGTGGTTATTCTTCTTGCTTGAGTCCTGTTTTCTTATCAAAGTTAAATTAATGTGGTGAAGTACGCCGCAGATCAATTCTCGATACATGCTTTTCCGTTTGATCGTTGTAGATGACGTCATCAGCAGCAGACATAAAATCTAATTCCATCAATATAAAAATTCCAGAATTTGTCAAATACATCTCACTTAACATGCAGATTAATTGCAATTCTTATCAACGACTATAGCGCCAAGCTAAAGTACTCGAATGTATAAAAATGAACATTGGAAAGTTTAACAATTTTAATCCTGATATAAAACAATCTAGTCGAAAATCGAAAAGACACTACAGGGTGACTGAAATGTAACTGCCTATTTCATACGACTGGCCAACCAGGAGTCCTGACTTGACACCCTGTGACTTTTCATTTGGAGTTGGTTAAAGAAGCAAGTCTACCATAACAAACCAAGACTTTGGGATAAATTGGAAGGTGTCATCCATATCACAAGAGTTCCTGTTGAAATCAGTTGACGCAATTCCTGGGCAGCTTGAGAAGCTGGTCGCGAAATCTGGTACCCATATCGAATTTTAAATAAAACCTGATGTTTTCCGCTTGTATGTACGTCCCATCGAGACTACTACTGAGATTGCTGAGGTTCAATTGACACTAATACCCTCGATAAAAGGTATAAATTCACACCTCCCTATTTTCTGTTCTGTCACCCAGAGAACATGTCGAAATATCTACCCCAATAATTGACAAAAAAAAGTACATGGTGACTTTTATTCTTTAGGGTTGGTTAAAGGAGCAAATCTGCTATACCAAACTAAGACTTTGGAAGGAATTGGAGGGTGAATACAAGAAGTTATGTCTTCCATACCACTAGAGTTCCTGATGAAATCAATGGATGCGAATGCTGGCATCTCGGCTTCAGTCACATTCTCGCCGCCATTATGTGACATCCCTATGTCTATTCTATAAATACTTTTATGGTAATCGTTCAAATAATCTTCCAGCTATGGTACCTCCAATTTAAGCATAGTACCTCGACTTTATGAATTTAAACATAGTACTCGATTGGCGGTTAGGCGTCATCATTATACAGTTGAAATGGACAAAGTCCGACAATTATTTTAAGACATTCTTTTTTATAGAATATATTTTTTCATAATGTGTGACGTCTTTTGTTTACATTTGGATACGCTTTGAGCAGATATGAATGTACGTGAGAGATTCATCGAAGATTGTAGTTTAAAAGCAGTAAAATCGACCTTTCTAACCGAACGATCCTCTGTGGCTCAATCGGTTAAGGCACGTCAGGCTATATGACGGTTCCGTATAGGATACAGGTTCGATTCCTGTCGGAGGACGAATATTTTCTATGAAAATTTCTCGGATATCCAGGCCGGAAAATGTTGTTTAATACTGTTTATTATAAACAGAGCATTTACTTAAATATTTGTATCTATAAAAAGAATGTACAAAAACATAAAATGTCTATATATATATATATATATATATATATATATATATATGCAAGCAAACATATGGATATAGATCCGACAGTATGAAGAAAAAATATACGGAAAAAACAAACAAAAATCCTTATATACAATTATGCTGTTTTAATGTTAATATGTCAACGTCGGACGTTTCACAGCGTCGCCCACGTGATGACTACGTGACCATGTTTTAAACGCAAAGCATTTACTTAAATATTTGTATTTATAAAAAGAATGTATAAACATAAAAATGTCTTAAAATAATTGTCGGACTTTGTCCATTTCATAATATATATATATATATATATATATATATATATATATATATATATATATATGAGAGAGACGGGGATACATAATTTCAAAATGCAAATATGAAGTTAATATGAGGCAGAATGTCAAATTGCAGAATTAAAAATCTATCGGGGCGTGTTTCTTTCTTGAAAGTAACATCTTCAGACCAAAAAAGATTTTCTGCGTTAAAACCACTTCATATATCAAACTGTGTAGGTGAAAAAATAGCAACAAATTGAGTTAAATGTTTGCATCGAAACAGATAGATACACAGCATTAAATTTCAATCTGGATGCAACAAAATATCTACAGAAAGATTAAACATTCTCATTTAGCGTCTTAGGAAAGGAGAAGTATGAATCAGGGCGTAAATTTACCGTCGAAGATTCCGAAGTGAGTGCACTTTCAATATATTTTTGATTTGTAAATTATTTTTTCCCTTAATTATAGCTACGGAGATTAATGCCAGATATTTAACAACGAATAACTAATAAAATATCTATACTTATATTCATATTTTCACAAATGTATTCCTTGAGTTATTTATTGCAGTTTCATTTCTAAATGCCTGCTACGAATTTAAGGTTTCTATGATTTTGTTTTAATTATTGCTTTTGAAGCAGTTTTAAGCAATTTTTTAAAAAGGTTTAAATAAATTCATTTCGATTTTGGACGTTATTGCGTTGGTTATTGTATTATGAAAACCTAATTTGATTGAACGTCCTGGGTATGACGATAAACTAAATCCGGCAGCAAGGCTTCTGATTGGGAAATTGGAGGCTGACAGGAGCGTGGAATTTAATTGTTGTTGCCGCCAAGTCTACCCCGACTAGGGCTGGTAGCACCTGTTAGGGTCCAAGTTATGGGCAAATAGTAAACCCCCCACCACCACAAACAAAAGCAAAAGACTATGAAAGTATAAAAATACATTTTTATAATAAAAATACCAGCAATACATTTTATTTGTAGGTGAAACCATAAGTTTGTGTTCAAAATAATTAGATTTCGGTATTGAATGGCCCATATAGATGTTGATATGCCGCTAAACAAAACTAACAAACCAACCAACTTTTATCAAGAATATTTGAGTGTTTTCTTTATTTTTGTCTTTGTGTGTGTGTGTGTGTGTGTGTGTGTGTGTGTGTGTGTGTGTGCTTTCGTGCGTGCGTGTGTGTGTATCCAAACCAATATTGTTAAACGTAACCGACAAGGTGTTCCTGAGATAGATAAATAGATACAAACAGGTTGTAAAAGATAGATAGATAGATAGATAGAGAGAGAGAGAGAGAGAGAGACAGACAGACAGACAGACAGACAGACAGACAGACAGAGATAAATGTAATAGATAGATATAAACAGGTTGAAATAGATATGTAGAGTTTTATATATATATATATATATATATATATATAAAGAGAGATGTTGTAATAGATATAAACATGTTGGAATACGTAGATAAATATAAACAGGTTGAAATAGATAGATATGAAGACGTTTAATAGATAGATAGATAGATAGATAGATAGATAGATAGATAGATAGATAGATAGATAGATATAAGAGGCTGTAATAGATAGATAGATAGATAGATAGAATAACAGGTTGTAATAGATAGATATGAACAGATTGCAATAGATAGATGCAAAAACTTTGTTAGGGGCTTCCTTACTTTCCGAAATTTCATTAATGCAAAACTGGGTTTCATTCCCGCCGAAATTATAATCTGCCTCAATTATTAAATCTTCGCGTTTAACCATTTCGCTATATTCGAACACACGTTCGCGCGCACATACACACACACAGATAGATACACTCACTATACACACACACACACACACACACACACATTATATATATATATATATATATATATATATATATATATATATAAAGGAGTTTATGATAATCGAGGTACCATAACTACTACATTCTGTGTTCAGGAATTAATAATAATGTGCGCCAAATAGATAGATAGATAGATAGATAGATAGATAGATAGATAGATAGATAGATAGATAGATAATGACTGCCATAGATAAAGAGATATAAATCGGCAGCCATATGACAAATATAACGATTTACTAAGCTTAGATGTAGATAACATACTTTAGATTTGGCACACAGCCAAACGTATGGAGGATTTAGTGAGTTTAATATGTCGTAAAGGATGTAACGATAGAAGGGTGTTTACTAATATACTACGGAGAAAGACACAATATGCATATATCGATAGATAAACAGAAAAAGAAGTGTAATGGATAGATAGGCAAAAAAGAAAACCTAGATAGATAGATAGATAGATAGATAGATAGATAGATAGATAGATAGAAAAAGAGGAAAGAAATATAATAGATAGATAGACAAAAAAGAAGAAAACTATATAGTTAGATGGATAGATAGAGAGACTTAAAAAGAAGAAAAAAACTTTAATAGATAAAAAGACAAAAAAGGAGGAATCTATGAGAGATAGATAGATAGATAGATAGATAGATAGATAGATAGATAGATAGATAGATAGATAGAAAGAAAAAGAAAAAACTATATTAGGTAGAAAGACAAAAAGGAGGAATCTATCGATAGATAGATAGATAGATAGATAGATAGATAGATAAGAAAAAACTACAATAGATGTATCGAACTTCATCAAATAGATCAATAAATAAAAAAGAATGATAATATATAAAAAGATAAAGAATAACTATAATAGATAGATAGGTTGATAGATAAAAAATTAAAAAATATAATAGACAAAGAAGAAAACACTACAACAGATAGGCATAAAAAATGAATGAACTATAATAGATAGATAGATAGATAGATAGATAGATAGATAGATAGATATAAACAGGCATAGATAGATAGATAGATAGATAGATAGATAGATAGATAGATAGAAAGATAGATAGATAATGAACAGACATAGATAGATAGATAGATAGATAGATAGATAGATAGATAGATAGATAGATAGATAGATAGATTAGGTTGAGTCATAAGTAATTTCCGTTCTTAGGAAGCAATTGTATTGACGAATGTAGAATTTTAACTACGAACCATACGTGGTAGTTAAATAGTGTATACTAACATATAATAGATAGATAGATAGATAGATAGATAGATAGATAGATAGATAGATAGATATGAACAGCTGTAGATAGATAGATAGATAGATAGATAGATAGATAGATAGATAGATAGATATGGACAGACATAGATAGATAGATAGATAGATAGATAGATAGATATGAACAGACATAGATAGATAGATAGATAGATAGATAGATAGATAGATAGATAGATAGATATGACTGCGATAGATAGAAAGAAAGAATTAAGAAAAAAAGAAAAGCCAATATAATAACACTAAAAGATAGATCTGTACATATATATGACCAGATTTGTTCTGTATATCACGGGATCAAAATTGCTACCATGCTAAATTTCTACTCACCGTATCAGTTGAAGCCAATAAATACACAATTCGCTGTTCTAGAACCAGGTACCCGTCTCTTGACGCTGGTTGCCCTCTGGGTTCATTACTCTGTATTTACAGTTAAAAAAGTTCTTTTTTGCCGCCTTTCGTACATTGATAGGCTTGCATCGAGACAGACAAGTCAGTCCTTTTTTTCACGATCCCCGAAAGTAAGCGCATATGTGTATACAATCACGTAGGTGCTACACTTTTTTTTTCACCAATTGACGTCATATCAAGCCTGGAAAAACTTTCGCTACTAAAGTATTGGCATTATAAGGCACAAAAGAATAATAAATAAAAAAAAAACGATATGTTGATTACCATAATAATAGTCATGGTTCATAATTGCATTCCTAGAATTTATTCAATTTTCTGCGGCTCGTCGTCTCCTTGCGTTGCCTATGCGTACGGCTATGGTACGCGGTTGGTGTAATGAGTGCGAGGATTTGTAACGTTTAACGACTTGGAAAGATAAACAGGCGAGCCGTATTCGAATCCCAGCCGACATTTTTCCCTAGACTTTGGCTAAATACATTTTGGAAAGATAGCAATGCATTTCTTCTGTTCCTAACCAGCTATAGGTTAACACACTAGGATCTCTTGCTTTGAGGTGAGAACCAGTTGATAAGAATGAAACCTGAATTCAAAAACCCACTAATTAAGTAATCGCCCATGTATAATACGCATTCATCCATAATATGCACTCCTAAAATTTTGGCAAAATGTTTCTACTCACGTATAATACGCACCCCTTATTTGCTAATCAAACCCTATAAATTGAACCTCTTCGATTTAATTATGGTCAGCGTTTCCTACTCTTATTTTTAAAAAAGTGGTTGTAAACATTGAATAAATATTATTCTAAATTAGTTTCATGATAATTTTTATTTTATTTTACGGCATTTTTTTCAAGATTTTTCGTGGCTGTGCATAATACGCACCCTTGATTTTGCTTATTATTTTTTTAGAAAAATGCGTATTATACATGGGGAATAACGGTAAATAAGGATGGGTTCCGTCAGGTAATCTTGTCCTAGACACACCACTGCTGCTAAACCTGCATTACATGTTCTGCCCCCACCAACCTAGGGGACTCATTGTGACGTCACTTATAAGTTTCCAAGTGTTTGAAAGACAGCAACAAGTATATTTTTTTGCAATGTTAAGGCTTCGTATAAAACAGACACCAACTTTGTGACAAAACTTATGAAATCATCAGTCAAAATTCTGATCTTTTCTCATTTAATAAGATTAAGAATTATAAGCTCAGATAAAAAAAAACAAAAAAAACTGTGCCCTAACCCTTATGAGTCAATTTTTCTTTAGCAGTCAACTTTTAAATTTCTCTTTTGCATTCAAACACCGACCTTTGACCCATCCTGGCTATGACGATAAACATCTGCATCCTGGGTTAGACGATAAACTACGTCAAGCAGCAAGCCCTCTGATCAGGAGGTTTTGAGGAGCATGGAACCATCTCTTAATTGCTGGTGTTCCCAGCTTCACCCTGACCTGAGATGGCAACACTTGTTAGGGTCACAGCTTTGGGTAAATACTTAACCCCAAACTGGGGTCAAAACACTATGAAAGTGTAAAAATAAGTCGGTGTAAAAAAAAGGGTAAAAATAAGTGTAAAAATATCAGAAATACACTGAAAAAATTATTACCAACAATAAATTATTACTAGCAATACATTTTTGAAAAAAAAACTGTCTATATTTCTGAGATGAGGTATTATGTACAATATTTAAATTATTCGTTGTCCTCATCTTTGTCGACAAAAGATGAGGACAATCGTCCGAATAATATAAACAGTGTAAAAAATATTACCAGCTATACATTTTGGAAAAAAACAAAAATTACCCACAAATACATTTTTGAAAAACAATATTACCAGCAATACAAATCACGTTGGTATTACATAACCCATTCAAGTTGATATGCCGTAAACCAAACCACATCAAACCAAACCAAACCAAACCGACCTTTGACGTCAGTGGGATAACGTCATCGATTCATGTTCAAATCATCCCGCCTTTAAATGATTTAATAAACTTATCACGGTACTTGGCTAAATAAGAGGAAATGGAAAACTGTATTGCGTCGGTTTTCAAAGCTTATCATAGTCTGGCACAGGGATATATTTCTTGGCGTCGAGTTAATCTCAAACCCTTTGCTCTAACGGAGAGTTGCAAAATAGAAATGGTCACGGAGACATGTCTTGTAAACATTATGCTACAGCAGTTTCCTATTTGAAAAAAAGTATATATTATTTACGTGTATCAACTTAGTTTGGTACAAGGCTATTGTAGTTGAGCAGCCGTTGAAGCTAGGACACATTTCGCTTATGGACTGCTCTGCTGGAACAGTATATACCCACTACTGCATTAAGTTAGGCAAACTAATCAAATATCACTTTTTTTATTTTATTTTTTTTATTTAGAATTCATTATATCACCTATCGCCCGGTTCATACTCCTCCCCCTTTTTTGAAAAGAAGTCTAGTTTTATCCCTTCTTTCCTGTTTAGAATTGCGTTTACGATTCCTTCTAAAATCTACCTCAACTCTATACGCCTCTGCCTTAAATGTGATATTGCATTTACTAATTATTTTTTTTATTCTTTATTTTTTTTCCATAATTAGACCTCGATAGGTTCACCTGCCGTCAGGTTCACATTTCTCTCTGGTCTTTCGAACAGGATTAGAGGTGTATCCCTTGGTTCTTGTTTAAGAGTTGGTTTCCGTTTTCTTCTATAGTTTTTTTTTTTCTCTTTCACTTTCAATGGTCCTTGGCGTATTAGTGGCGTTACGTCCTTGCTTCAGGTGAATTGATTTTGAAAGATATTTTCGGCAACGTCCTTTCTTGAAAAATCTTTCAAACTTTTATATTTATTTCTAATTTTTTTTCCTTTCAGTAACTTGCTAGTGGGTCTTGGGGCGAAAAGCTTAAAAAGTGGGGGCATAAAAAAAAGGGCCAATGAGCAAAACATCCCCTAGGTAAGTTAACTTGAAGAAAGAAAATGTCATCAGAATAATTATCAAGTCGCAGGAAAGTTATGTTACTGTGGTTGGGAACTTGAGATGCCTGTCAAGACCAAAAATTTTGGTGATTCTATAGTGGCGTTACGTCCTTTTCAGGAAATGATTTTGAAAGATATTTTCGGCAACGTCCTTTCTTGAAAAATCTTAATCAAATCTGTCGCCTCCTTATATATTTATTTCTAATGCCTTTTCCTTTCATGATATAGGTGATCATGGCTCTCCACTGTTTTCTTTTTTATTATCGTTGAATTGCTATATCTTCTTGAGGCCGTCTCCTGTTACTTTCTACCTGGTTTTCAATCCGGATTTATCTCCTAGACTGGTTGCCACGCAAGGCGAAAAAGCTCACCGTCCACTGCATAGAAGAGAGAACAGTGAAGGCATGGGTCCACGCATTTTTTCTAGAGAAATTATGAGAAAACAAACAAAACACATTAGGGTGGAATTTGATCGTGATTCGCTGATTTATACAGGATCGATCTGCGGATATGTTACGCTTCGCAGACACCCACTTCTATTTCTCGCATAAACTTAAAAATGTGTCTTTTTTTTTATTTTTAAGGAAATTTTCTTTTTTTTACCTTCAAAAATATTATTTTGCCTCCATAATTAAAAAAAAAAGTTATTGCTTTTATAATGATCTCTTATTAATTCTGAAGTCTCCACTAATTTTGGAGATTTCTCCACTCAGGAATGTCCCACAGAACATTAGCCTAGTGGACTGCTTCGTGACTTTGTTGAAAGTAATTTTAATGCTTCAGTGGAATAAGAACTAGACGAAACAGGAACACTCAAACCTTGTAGATTCAATAAAGGGTT
Source organism: Acanthosepion pharaonis (assembly GCA_903632075.3). Taxonomy (NCBI): domain Eukaryota; kingdom Metazoa; phylum Mollusca; class Cephalopoda; order Sepiida; family Sepiidae; genus Acanthosepion; species Acanthosepion pharaonis. The sequence goes on from CAHIKZ030005475.1 coordinate 741,357, forward strand.
AATTTCTGTTATCGTTACTTTATCTTTTTAACCGAATTTAACCCTAACAAGGCAATAAAGCTACTAAGACACAAGACAAGAGTTAGAAAACAGAAACATTATTATAACTAAGAAAAATAGAAGAGTAATCAGAAAGACAATAGATAACGATATACATTGCATTCAAGTTCAAAGTTGTCCGGAAAGTATGAAGCAGGAAGAGAGTCCCACAAACAAGAGGTACGAGAAAAACGGCAAAGTACTTACGGTTACATCTAATTCAATTGTGTATTAATGGGAACTTATTGCCAATCTAGTATTGCGCTTAACTTCATACAGCCCCTAGTATCATAGCGAAGAGAGATATTTATTCTACTTATATACAGAAATGTGGCACCAGGCCAAAATGGGGAATGGGTGAAACTAACAGTCTTCTTCCATCTCGACATTAAAATTATCTAGCCATAAATACTGACCCAAGCATACAACAATATTCCTTACACCAACAAAACGCATTGTAACTTACCATTCTTACTTCATCCCCCATAATACCTCAGAATCTCCGTGAAGTCCTAGTAACCCTCCACAATTGTTAATTGTCGAGGAAACATCAGTTAACTGGACGAAACCAATTTGGGACTTTAATAATATAAAACATTCATTCATCCCAAGCATTCACTCGACACACATTCATTCAAACACAACAACAAATACGAAAAACACCCTAAACGAAAGGCGCCCTGCACCCACAAGAGAACTGGAGTCTCTATTAAACTAAAGAAAATCAATCATACGCCCTTGCATGGAGTATTGCTGCCATATATGGTCTGGAGCCCCTTCTGTTTGCCTCGGGGTTCTTGATAAACTCCAGAGGCGGATATGCAATATAATTGACCCTGATCTGGCATCTCCTCTACAGACGTGCATTCACCTCCCTCTGTCTTTTTTACAAATACTTTCATGGTAATTGCTCTGATGAGCTGCTTTCGCTGGTTCCCAGACTCCATGAATTCAAGCGTCCTACGAGGCTGGCATCCCACTCTCACCCTTTCACTGTCGAAACTGTTAAATGTAGCCGTCTCTTCTACTCCAATAGCTTCATATCTCGCACCTCTCGCCTGTGAAACTCTCTTTCCTATTCCTGTTTCCCTGACAGCTATAATCTCCAACTAATCAAATGTAAAGTCAATCGACATCTCCAGTTGCCTTGATCTATCCCCTATCCTTCCACTCATCCTTTTCTCTATCACTCTTATCTACTCTTGAGCCAAATCTTCAGTAACTCCTTGCGTGCTAGTGGCTTCCCGCCTTGCTTGGGGCGAAAAGCTTAAAAAAGGGGGGGCATAAATAAAAGGGGCCAATGAGCAAACATCCCCTAGGTAAGTTAACTTGAAGAAAGAAAATAAAAACAAACAAAGAGTTCATCAGAATAATTATCAAGAAAGTATTTATTTAACTCGCAGGAAAGTTACGTTACTGTGGTTGGGAACGTAACTGAAGCCGAGATGCCAGGTCAAGACCAAAATTCTTGCTGATTCTACTCTGTTTTGATTTTTGTTCGAAATAGCCTTAAGGTTATACGTATCAGCAAGAACATTATGAGGTTTGGATGGCGTACCGGCTGAAACTTTGTAAAAAAAAAAAAAAACAAAGACGAGGATAACAATTCGTGGTGAATAATGATCAATGTTTATCACAGAAATTCAGATGAAAAATTTAAAAAAAAGTAGCGTAAATTTCTACTGCTTATTAAGAATAGCACAAAACCAGAGATGAAATGAGTTACCTATTGATAGCCTGGAAAATCAGCATTGAATATCCCACTCCTGGTGGAAATATCCAAATATTCGACCACAAAGCAGGAAAAGTGTGAAGTTACACATTTTCGGTTTCCCCTGGCAGGATATTTATATATACACCATATATCGAACTTGCTCAACTACAGGGCGGTTTGGTGAGAGATGTTTGCGATCAAATGCGCCCCTGTTTACACCCTTGTGCCAGTTAATTGAAACAACCGTTTTAGTTCCCTATCTTTCACCACACGATCAGTTTTAGACCCACTGGAGTGACAGGGTGCAATCGATTTCTATTTTTTCTTTTTAGGTCATTTGCAGTGGTGTGCAGCAATATGAACTTATTTTCGAGGAGTAAGATGAAATTTGTTTGGCCTTGAAAATATTGCGTCATCCGTGATTGCATCTAATTTTGATCCCGCCCAGACCCTATTGTCTCGACTGTCGATTAGTTGTCCTACGGCCATTTCTGCGATGAGCGTTACTCAAAGGAAGCGTACGAATATTTGTAACGCTGTACAAACACACTGGCAAGCCTTAACAGTGAGCAAATCAAATTACTGGCCAGGAAACTCTCTTGATTTAAGTCCAATCGAGAATCTGTTGTCAATCTGCAAGGAACGGGGAATGGACATACGAAGTACTAACATAGGAACTGGGTTATGTTTTATTGGAAAATATGAAAAAAATAGTAATATATAATAATAATAAATAATAATAATAATAATAATCTGAAAGAAACTGGTATGAACACCACCCAGACCCGGTTACGCAGATAGGACCTGTTACAATTCTATGGGACTACACAATACACACTGACAGAACAATCAAAGCCAACCGGCCAGATATTGTTATTAGAGACCACAAACAAAAACGGTGCCTCCTTATTGATATGGCAGTCCCTGCTGACTGCAATGTATCTTTAAAGATATTCAAAAAGCTGTCAAAATACAAGGACCTTGAAATCGAAATCTCAAAAATGTGGCACATGGGAACATCAGCAATCCCTGTTGTTGTTGGAGCCTTAGGGTTGGTTGGAAAAGATTGCAGTAGAATTGAAGAGATTACTGGAAGTCCATGCCTCAAAGAGATACAAAAAATTATTCGGACAAGTGCAGCCCACACTTTACGAAGGGCTTTATCTATGTAATTTTTATTTATATATTTATTTTTTTGTCAATTGAAAGTGTCATGGTGCCATTTCTAACCTTAGGTCCCTGGGCGGGACCCGGAAAGAAATGAGTAAACGCCAGAAATCAAAGAAAATAATAATAATAATAATAATAACGGAATGATTCGTTTTGTTTCAATTAATTTACACAAGGGTGAACTTCTGTTTGTTTGTGACCTACTCAGTTGTACTCACTGAGGCTCTAACTCGCTACAGTGTCGAATTGGTGTTGGAGATAAATTTGTTTTAAAACGCTCTACGATAGGCGCCAAAGATTATTGACTGAACGAAACCTAGTTTGACACAAGGTCGTATTATTATTATTATTAATTTTTTATCTGGATTACTGGGATGAAGATTTATCATTATTTAAACAATTATATTCGGACTACCATCCACATCTTTCTTGTTTTTGTCAGCAGAAGCAGTAAAAAAAATGACAGCCAACAGCAACAGATGCAGCTCAATCAGCAGCTAAGATTAAGGTTAAGAACCTGTTTGCATACTACGGGACAATGGCCTAGTGGGTAAGGATGGTCTCGCCTCTTAGGGTCCCAACTAAACGTAACTCCCCCCACCCCACCCCAAATTGGTGTCAAGTATATGAAAGTCTAAAATACATTTTCATAGTAAAAGTACCAGCAATAGATTTTGGAAAAAAAATTACCAGCAATATATTTTTGTAAATTAAATTACAA